>JWZT01002728.1:23458-42354 GCA_000827895.1 Thelohanellus kitauei | reverse complement strand
TTAAGTTGCAATAAAATATGGTTTTGACATTTATAACAAAATTTTGATGTGTAAAATTTCCTTTTATTCTGGTTGATCAACTTTTAAATTTTCGCTTTCATTTTGAACACGGTCATGCGCAACAATGAAAGTCAAGTCAAATGCTATTCTGTGCATTAAGGAAAAAAATGTTGATTATGCTAAAAAGAATCCATCAAAAGCTTCAAGTTGTATGTATTCGAGTTTTCAGGCAACTATAATAACGAAATACCAATTCACTATCGGGTTTTGCGACCAATAACGGTATTCGTGACGACCAATAGCGGCATTTTTATTGAAATAAATTTGTGGATATGAAAAGAACTGTATCGAAAAAAATGAGAAAGTTTAATGTTCACCATGCATGTACAACATGAAAAATAGTAACCATTGTCTGATTTTTTATCGAAAGAAGCGGGTTGTGTCGGTGAATGATGGAAAATGTAACAAGGAATTTTACATAAAATCAAACGAAGTGACCAAAAAAATTAAATTAATAGATGTAGTTTTATTTTCAGATAAGCATAACTTTGGTCTCTAGGAATTTCTTGTTCTTTAAGGCACAGATTCGAAAAAAAGATAACTATTTTTCACGTTGTAATGCATGCTGAACATTAACTTTTTCATTTTGGTCGATTCCTTTCTTTTTTATGTTCACAAATTTATTTCAATAAAAATGCCGCTATTGGTCGTCACGAACGCCGTTATTGGTCGAAAAACCGGTATAATGCTATCGTTCTTAATTTTTTTGTTTGTTGAATAGCGAAAGATTTGAACAATGCCACCGGAGAATCCCTTCGTAGATAGGTTATTTCAAACAGAGGAGGGAATGAATTGTGTAATCGTTGAAAACAACTATATTAGGAACGCCAGCGCTCTAATGTCATACTTAGCCATAATTTTTCGATTGGTTTCTCAAATATTATTTTATTTTTGGCAAAAATTACATCTAACGTTATGGGTTACGGCCTATGTTCCCTCTAAGTTTTGACATCCGTGCGCGGAAATTATTATATAAATTTTTTGTGCGCCACAACCTCGAAAGTGATTCTTGTAAAAATAATTACAATTTTCTTCGTCCTACATGCCAAAATTCGTCATGATATATAATACAGCTATGAACAGTTTTCAATATTTTCTATTACAACAATTTACTTATAATTATGTCAGAAAACTCTTAAAAAATTATAAAAGCACAAACTAAAATACACTTTTATGAATGAATACGTTATAGTATATACGTTTAATCATTTATATCGCAATTTTTACGTCCTTGCTCGCTCTTTGTCCAAGGGCTGTAAGTAGCATATAAATCTATTATGTTTCCAGATGATATATAAAATTTTAGGTGAATTAAATTATTCAGATGATTTATTTATAGCTGATTTCGTGATTTTGTTTTAATTGAGTTCATTAGGCTGAGCACATGTTCACAGTCTGCACTATAATGGTGGAATGTTACACAGATGTCAAACAGGTATGGCATCTCTTTCATTTCTTCATCTATCAATACGTAGGCACTGACGCCATCAAAATGTTAAATGGAACCAACTTTAAATTTGTTTACAATAAAAAATTTTAAATCGTGATATTGTTCACGAATTTTTGCAATTAAACATTCGTGGAAGTTTGGTATAACTCTCGAAAACCATCTTATTAATTTGTGTAACTCATCCTGGCCTTATTCGAACAGTGATTCCTTTGAATGGCTCAATTATCAAAAGCTTAAAAATCTATCAATTCGTCATCGGGAAATCTTATTCAAGGTGATTGCAAAGTAGTTCAGCAAATTTACGCATTGGTACTTGTCTATAACATTATGATTTTAGTCAATATGTTCCTTCACTACATTACTGCAATGAACTGTTTCTCCAAGATAGAGAGATCTTATATGTCATATTTTAGTTTTAACAAATTGAAGCGCTTTCATTGATGTCAGAATACTTCGTTGAAAGTATTCGCACATTGATGCAAGTTCTCCCAAAATATCATTTATTGCTGCCATTCACAGCTTCAGATTTCGAAATCTTTTTAAACATTCCTTACTGGTTTGATTATTTCTATGGCTTAACTTCTCAGTTAAATATTTAATCAGTGTATTGTAATTTCTCACAGATATAGTAACAGCTTAATGCCTAGACAACCATATCACATCCTGCACAGGCCGAAATGCAATTACATCACTTTCTGCTGCTTTGGCAAATTCTTGAAATTTCTCATTATTAACAGATTATCAGCTAAACATTTTATAAACTGTTATTAGAAATATTTTAATTTCGATCATTAATAGAGCGTGCTTCTTGAATCTTTAACAGCCAAATCTTTTCGATGACCGACACAATGCTGTTCACAAACATTATGTATCTCACGTTTCTGAATAGCTGCCACTCCATTATATTTTCTTCTCATAAATGATGGGCAATCTGATTTAAACATCGAAAACTTCTTAAGATAATGTTCGTTTTCACAATAGTATCTTTTTATTGCTGTCCCGATAGAGACGTGGTCGAATGTGATCCATTTGACAATTCGACCGAATATGATTTTGTAAATAATTTCCGTCTCTGTCCGATACATGAAATATAAAATCAGCATTTCTACAAATAAAATACCAGTACTTTCCTCAATAATAAATGTACGCAATGACGACTTTCTTAATTCGCTCATCGTCTCAGTTTGTAAAACCAGGTTTATACACTCCACAAATTCAAAATCACAGATTTTACTTAGCCAACTCTGAAATTTCAAATTATTATGCCATATTATGCTCATTGATTTCTTGAGCACAAAACATTAAAGCATTTAGTTTAATAGCCAGAATAACATTATCTATCAGTATATTTACCATATCTGAATTTGACTGCATTCTTTCTTCCATCTGTAATCTGACACTACGATAGGTCACGCTCTCCTTTACCATTCGCATGATTCTACCTCCTTATGATTCCTAAGCAATTAAACTGATTTGATGTGCATTTTATGACTGAGATGTTACTTTAAATAATCCAATTTCCGTTTTCCCCATTCCTTTCATTTTCTGAACACCGTTTGAGCTTTTTCCTTTGACAAATTTTTCAAACAACCGCACTGTCATAATTGCATAAAATAATATCGCAGAGTTTTATCTTTTTCCATGTTTGATGATGATGGCACTTCAGTTTCAACCAGTTCTGATTGCCACTATGCCTTGAATCTCAAATAAGGTTTCTTTTTTAGGGGGATTCATTCCTTTTATTTTTATTTTTGAAATTGTTGTAAGAATAAATTAAAATAAAATCTTTGATATCATAGATGTCGTTCACTAACACGAGAAAGCTTTTAAATACTAATAATGTGCAGGCCATCCTAATCAGTACTAAATAAACTTGAACAACATCATAATATCATTGCAATATTATTTTTATTTCAAATTATTGATTACATTGTGCAATATCACAAAATTTTTAGACTCTGTAAATTTTCCAGCAAGAGCTGAATCTCTAGTCATTCCATTCATCATATATTTTGTATGAAATTTTAAATAAAATAAACTGTCACCCCCATGCTAAATATAGCGTGCTGTAATACGCTTATCTAAAAAATTTATAACATAACTTCTTCAATTATGCATATGGAAATATGTCGAACTGATATACTGTTTAATTTATGGTTTTATAATGAAAACAACCTTTTTTAAATCATAATCGAGCATGAAAAACATTTTTCTTTTTATCTTGGCCAGAGATTTGATATAGAAATTAAATTATACTAACTGTCTAAATTAATCTGGCCATATTAAATGTGAAGCAGACCCAAAAACCTGTCCCCAAAATCATTGTCGTGTATAGTCTCAGTTGAATTTTTGAAAATCACATCATATACAGTAATTCGGTACTCTTCATATACTTCTCAAGTATTTGAATTATTCCTGAGTCATATTTTATGTGAGTGCTCCAAATGTGATATCGATTGTATGTTGGCATGCCATGAAACTTATGTCGAACAAAAGTAAACATATACTCAATTGGATCTGTTAAATTTAAAAATAATCGTTTTTAACATGAATCGACAAAAAACAGTGGGCGGAATTAAAATCATTCGAAAATTTGATATACCATCATTGCTCAATCGATCACAGAATTTATTTAGAACGTTGGTGTATTTTTGTAAATATTTCATGATTCATCGTTTATTTTTCAAAACTACTTTCAAAGAAAATCTAACACCAACAGGCACGTATAGAATTTTTAAAGGTATTCTACTTCAAATTCACAGAATATTGAAAGAATCGAGCAAATATTTATTTCTAAAATCACTAATCTATCATTGTTATTTTTGAAGTTTTGAGCAATTTATCGAGCCGAAACTTAAAAAGAGATTACTTTGTCTGCGTGTAATGGCTTACCTCAAATACACCAAAAGTAGCCCAAACTAGTTTTGGTTACAATGATTTTATAAACGAGGCTCTATTTAAGATACGACACAAAATTTTCAAGAAAATTCGATATAACCATAGGTTGATCTTCTGCTTCTAGGTTAAAAATTTTGTGCGCGGAGGCCTAAAACTCGTACGCATTTTAGAGGGAACATAGGCTACGACCAAACGATCCGCGAAGCATCTCAATCACATCATTTCACATTGGTCCGATTGGGATGAAACCTCAACAAGTTACTCTTAGAAAACTGAATGGCAAAAAATCTGTCCCCATTTTTTTCGCCAGCAGAACTCACTTACGGGAAACAATTGAGAGGCAGAGAAAATTTCAAATACCAAAAAACATCATATCATACGTAACTCGAACAAACAATTTATAAAAACAGTGTTAGAGCAGTTGAAAAACAATAAAGGCATCTTAGAAGATAGCGTAAAAATTAACGTAACGGGGACACAATATTTTCAGAAAACGCATTATGATAAGGTGATCAACGATTTATATTATTCCCTAGGGGATCTGGTCTTGATTAAATCGTCAAAAACCGAGAAACTGCACTCCAGTTTAACATATCCTTTTGTAACATGAAAAGATAAACACAAACTACAAAGTCGTTGAACCGAAACAAATCCCACAACATTATCGCATACAATGCGATTACCTATATCTGTTCAAAGATGACCCTTTTCTCCAAGATAGAATGAATATATCATAATCCTCTAGTAATAACTTGTTGATATTCGTATTAGTTCGGTATCGTCATCTTATATCGAAAGATATGATAAAGGTTAACTACAGTTTTGAATTATTGCTGAATCAAAAAATACTATTAGGGGTGTCGGACTCTCGCATGCGTGGCTGTTACCACACATTAACGTCTCTATCGCCCATATTTATTTGTTAGAAATGTTTCGAAATAAATTGTATCTCAAACTATCTGCGTAACGAAGCTTGAAATACACATATATCAGCATCTTGGTATAGAATTTTGACGTAGATAATTAGGGTGTGACCTCCGATTTAACGAGTATGTGCAGCTGAATTCAGGTTTGCGTCATTTACAAATGAATGCACATAGATTCTTCTTCAGTCTCCTTTTATTTTTCAAGGTATTTATTTGAGAACATTTATTGAACCTAAAATTTTTTATTTTTTCTCGTTTTACCAAAGAAAATCCATACTAACCTGATATCAAATGACAGACATCTTTTGAAAGTATACAGCTGCAGCTCGTGCAATTTAAAAATACCATCGAACCAATTAAGTGATATAGAGTGTGCGTAATGGAGTGGGCCGAATCTTCAGCAGCGCAAGGCAACATTCGTTTACAATCAAGATATAGACGATATCCTACCTATAGCGTTTTATTTTTGTGCGTTCGGTGCTTTATGACAGTTGAAACGCAAAGCACAATTTTTTCTGTTTTTTTAATCAAGATAAGAAGTTATTAGTTAATTAATTGAGCGCATAAACAAGGTGGGTTTTCTGCAAATACGCGACATGTAACGATGTTTATTGTTCACGTCAATATTCATGAATATTATAAACGATATTCTGGAATATTTAGAGCAATATTTGTCGCGCTCTTTTTTATGAAAAATTATGTATATCGTGTTTATCAAAAAAAAGTCAAAATGCACAGCCATTATCATTCAGAACTACCATAATCTAAAAAAGATTAACCCTGTATAGCCATGATCATTAAGCATCTTTGAAAATCACAATATTGGTCGAAAAATCTAGAATGTCATTGGGTTAAAAGCTAACATTTTAATAAATTATCACAAATCAATTCTAATAGAAAAATTATTTATAGTTTTAAAATGAAAATTTTGAGATAATCATTTTCCGTCCGAAATCCAAAATGGACGAGTTTCGGATGATGACATTCAAAGGTTCCAACATTGAATATATCATTCAAAGTAAATTTTAGATAGATTCTTTGGTGTTCGTCAAAATACAATCATAGTAAACGACTGCACATATTTCAATTAATAATCTGAATGAATATTCACATAACCCTAACAGGTATAATCTAAATAAATACCAATTTACTGATAAAACATAAGTACCTTTGAATGTCTTTATCAAAAAATTGGCTATTTTCGACAGAAAATCGTGTAATTTGACCAAGATACATGAAAATTATACCCTGGTTGATAAATTTATTGAAATTTCTACGTTTCATCGTCACAAAAAATGTATCCTAAGATTCATTAATTGACTTGTTAAAAGGTATCTTTATTTTCCTTTACGGTAAAAATAATCGTTTGTCATTTTCCAACATTTTATAAAATGTTTTTTTCATTCTCAACATCCATCGATTTACCTCATCCAATGTTGATGATTTCCCAAACAATGATGTTGATCCGTGATTCAAATGAAGTAATCGCCATTCACTTGCCAATCCATATTTTAGATCTCGCTTTTTTTATGTAATATTGATTGTGGAAATATTTAGTTCGCGTAATAAGACAAACAATCTCATCTTTTCACATTTTTTAAATTAATTTTGCATGCAACATATTTCGATTCGACAATACAAACCACACATCTTTCTTTTCGATATTGATACGATAGTTTGAACGAGCATATACTTTTCTTAAGGCATGGCCATATTTTAAGGCAATAGTTTTCTTCCTATCCGGTAAATGATATAAAAAAAAGACTCACATTATGAATACCTTTCATTCTACACCATTTTCTATCTAAAACGGAAAACATGCTGCTGCTGACATTCAAATATGCCAACGTTGTATTTATCAATAAATTGATATTTATATAGATTCTGATTTTTAGAGTTTTGAGATTGGTTTTTATCCAGTTAAAATGAAATTCTAATTGTAAAACTAAAAACTAAATGAAAAACGAAAGGACGAAATAGACCTAAAAACCCTGTACTTATAGTATTTATTTCTGGGCTGTGATTTCAAATTGGGAAACAAAATTTAATTTCGTTTTGCTAGAGAAATATCGGAGATAATTAAGTGGTGTTATTTACGTTACTTGATTTATTACCATTGTGGCGACTTCATGTTCGATGTTATTTGAACAGGCACTTGTCTTGAAATTATACCCTTCATATTCACAGTTGTCATTAATTATTCAAGTGCGATGCTTGATTAAATCATAATTAGCGAAACTGAATGTAAATTTTATCCAGTTTTGTCCTTAAAAAAACGTTTAACCCGAGTAAGATTTACTTTCATAAAATCTAAACAAAATCAAGCCTTTTTGCTGAGAAAATGTGTCTTTTTATTGATGTTATAAAAAAGTAAGAATCTATTATGTTACACACTCGCATTTCAATTTTTGCGCAACTGTCCTATTACGACAAGTAACGTAGAGGTTTATTGGGAGTTAGTTAAAAAAAATCCTTCAGAAGGGGAGGCAAGACCAGGTTAAGTTTACAACACTCAAAAAGGGTATACAAAGTTTAAATAATTAATAGATGAAAACATGTGAAGGGAACGTCTTGGAAAAATGCCAGAGGATGCATGTGAAAACATATTTGCTTAAATTTCCGAATACTCGACTCTGGAATAAAATAAATATCTTAAATTAATTTTATGAATTAATGGCTAAATAATTTTATGTTTAACGTACTAAGTCAAAGCTGAAACTACCTGGATATAAATAACATTATCAACAAAATCAGAAATATAAAGTTAGATATGACACTATAGATAATATTGAATTCGAAAATAGGACAACTTCACAATTAAATTGATTGCATCAAATTTTACTGCTCGTTGACTGATAATTTTATAACTAAAAGAATTACAGAGCTTTGGGATGCTTTAAAACTAAAAAACGATTAGCTATTTTTAGCCGCCTGGCACACGAGTATAAGTTACGTCAAGTGACTCTACCCCTTTTAATGACAATAAAAAATATATTATATTAAAGCCAAATGTATCAAGGCTTTCTTCTCACACAATCTTCACATTCGCACATCATTTTCATTTCGCATTCTTTCAAAAAAAACATAAAATAATAGGCTAAAATATCTTAAACGTCGAACCTAAATGAATCATTAAATAAATTATTTAAAAGCTACTGAAGTGATTTCTATCAAAGAAGAACTCTTTATTCTATGAAAAGCGAAGCTTTTTATCAAGACAAGAGAGAAAACACACTTTATTACTGAGCGGTATTACTTTGTAGTTGGTCTCATTTTTTATATTAATCAACCAAAGAAATTGAAAAACCTTGTTTTTCAATATACTTAATAATCCAACCAACTTAATAAAACTTGTCACAAATGAGTTTGTTTCACGAAGGGATACTAAATCTTGAATTAGTCAACTTCAGAATTTTTAGCTCATTTTCATTTTGTAAGACGAGGCGTAATTCAAAACTTTAGACAGAATTTTGGACAAAACGCCGAATAGATTGGAAAAAGCATTGAAGAGAACGGTAAATAAGTAAAATAGGAATTAACTCATGATGAATACCACATTTATCTCGATATTCAATTTTGACCCACTTCATGTTCTCTTCGAAAAATTTGCCTCGTTTATAGGAATTTCTTACAGTATTGTTCACATTATGAGGATTCCTTGCAAGGGATAAGGATATTGCAAACACAGAACTATATTTGATTTCTTCTCTATTATCCATTTTGGGTCATCATTCGAATCCTATGTCTCTTATGATATTGGGTGAATGCCCAATATTTTTATATCTAGACGCGTTCACAACTCGCACTTAGTTTTTTACTTCTATCTTATGTATCTGTTATTTTACGCCAACATTTATCGGTTCGTGGCTGAGTTCCATTTTAAAGTTTTGTATTTGTAATGTTTTGTAGAATTTTTGAAATTGACTTTAAATGAAATTTGATTAAAAAGAGGTTTATTATCCCACTTATGAAAGAAATTTGATTTGTTGCAACTTTTATCAAGTTGGCTGAAAGGATTATTAATTAGATGAAAAATCCTATATGCTCCAAAACAAAAAATTACATACGTGCGTTAATATTTAACTAGGCTAATATTTATTCATGGTATCATCATGAGTCAAAAATACTGTTTTTTAAATATCTTCATGATAGTATGATTTCTTCACAAAGCAAAAAGAATTGGGCTTTACTCTGAAGTATAATATACGACGTCTATGGTTACCATGACTCAACTCTTTTGGTATCGACCAAATTTCGAAATCTTCGGAAATACAAGAACGATCTGAGATATAATCGATCTCACACATACTAAAAACATTCGAAAAATCAACATGTGAAATCTTAGAAAATCCAATACCACGAACTGAGGTAATTAAGTTGACATAATCAGTTGGTGGGCCAGACTGATGGGTAAAAACTTCAACATCTTCATTTTCAGAACCAAACTTTAAAGAATACCAGTGATCGTTTCCAAATGAATAATAAATTTCTTTTGTTCTAGAATTGATTCCAAAAATTAGTCCACCTTGATTCAAAACCACAGCTTGGAAAGTAGGTGACGGTGTCTTCTTCCAACTAAACCCACCATCAGTTGAAATAACTTCACTCCTAGTTAAATTTTTATCCGTTCCGTTAAATATTGCAATCCAAGGCACTGGAAAATGCCTCCGTACATTAATATCACATGGTATGTTTAATTTTAAGCGTGTATCTTTGAAACCATTTGTTGCTATGAGTCTGATTGGCACAGGTCCTGAACCATCGCTACTGAAGATATAGGTTGATGATCTTCTGTGGTTATTTCTTATATTAGCGAAAATTATTCCAGGAATAAATGGATGAATTACGATTGGGCATTCATCTTCATCACGAATCGGATTGATGTCGCATGTAATCTGCATGAAATTCCACGGATCCTTATTTGTAAATAAGCATGTTTGACCTTTTAAATTTTTTAAAATTATATAGTATTTCCTGTGTATGTGAATAAAGTTCAAAACTTTCTAACATTATTCAGTAGTTAACTTCCACTTGTATGGTGATAAAAATCAGTTTGGTAACTTTTTCCATTAGGCCATCCCAAATGATCAAATTCAACTTTGCTCTACTCTACTATTGTTAACTCATTACAATAGAATATAAAACGAGAACTGATGATCCAGATAGCATGTAGCTATCACAATTATCGATTCTGAACATTTCCTTGTTATTATCTGTCGAATTGAGGATTTGAAGAGTGTTATTTTCTTGTTGAGAAAAACATTAAACCATGAAGGACGACGACCCATGGGTCAGTCTCTACCCACTTGGAACTTTTTAATTCATCATGAATAAATTCAAAATGTTTGCCAAAATCCACGCTTATCGACAATTCATACTTTTTTTTCTGATATCAAATATTCTTATAAAAATTCAAACGGTTTATTAAAAATAGAACTCTCACCTCAGCATACATTATTAAAACACAAATTTAAACGATTTATATCTAACGCTCGTATCATCAAAATTTTAAAATAATTGAAAAATAACAAGAATACAATATACAGAGAGGAACATTATATATTTCTGTCTCTCGTTCTTTGAAAAATCGTTTTTCAACAACATGAAATTTTTATGAAAGGTACTATAATATACAGGGTGACTATAAAGAAGCGCTACGTTTTTTTGAATACAATTTGATTTTGTTGATCAAATTCTCTGAAACTTTAAATGATTATACTATATACATCTGGACTTTGTGTACATCGATAATAGAGTGGAAATGTGCAAAAATTGGAGGCGTAATTACTATTTAAAATGGAAATTTTGTAACTTTGACATAATTGTTCTGATCTTTTTCAGATCATACCGGGCGCATTTTATAAGAATATTTCTCAAATAAAAAAAATAGCATTTTTTTGGTAGAGCAGTGACAAATTGAAAAATACTTCAGATATTCGCGCATGCGTGAGTGTTTTTTTTGAAATTGAATGTCGAAATAACATAAAAAGAGACAATCTTCATGGTAGAGTATAATAATGAACCTGGTAGATAGATAGAAAACGCAAGAAGATTGTTTAAAACGTATTTTAAAAAGAGATACCCTACGTGAACCACTGTTTACTAAATAGTTTCACAATTTCATTCCCTTGGCTATATTCAAGATGACACTCTTGGACGAACTGGTAGGCCTGAGACAATGAAAAATATTGAAAATATAAAAAAATAGTGAATTATACAAAGGCAGTCCAACGAAGTCAGTAAGGAAAGCATGTTATTTTAAAATAAAATGATTTTAAATACTATTTATTTTTAATCCGTTCTATGCTTCAGTTTTTCAAAATTTATGTACCTCGACTTCCGAAAATTAGACAGAATTGAATGTACAAGGTGACCAAAAAGTCACGCTACATTTTATTTTGTTAATAAAATTTTTGTTTTTTTCATAAAATTGGTTAAAACTTTTCACGAATAAACTAATTACACGGGGAATATTTTGTATTTAAAAACGTATCGAAATGTACAAAATTGGCGGCGTAATTACTATTTTAAATGGAACTATTGTCTTTGGCAGTATGGCTTTGATTTTTTTCAGATAATATGGGAAGAGCCTTATAAGAATATTTATTAAATACAAAATTAACATTTGTTGATACCGCGTGGCAAATTGAAGAAAACCTCGGAATCGCGCGCACGCGTGAGATGGTTTTTTTTGAGAGTAAAAGTTGAAGTTAACTATAAAAGAAATAATTTTCATATTTAAATGTTATTTAGAACAAGGAAAATCGATAGAAAAGCATTAGACGATTGCTTAAAAGTATTTAAAAACAGAGAGAGGCCCTGTCAGAATCACTGTTTACAAAATAAATTCAAAATTCTATCCCTTTGTTATATTCAAGATGACAGTATTGAACGAATTGGGATTCCTGTGACAGTGAAAACTATTAAAGATATAAAACAAATTAGTGAATTATACAAAAGAAGTCCCACGGAGTCGATAAGGAAAGTATCACAACAGCTGGATATCAGAAGGGGACCTCTTCGACAGATAGTTCATGCTGAGCTAAATTTATATGCCTAACAAAATTCAAATGCAACAACCTCTGACTGATGTTGCGAAACAAAACAGATTACTATTTGCTATCAATATGAACGATCGATTGACTAATCTCCAAATCGATGTTAATTGAAATGTTTTTTAGACAAGCCCATTTTCGCATTGATTGATATGTCAATAAACAGAATTGGAGAAAATGGGGCTTTGTGTCACCAAATGTAATCATGTCAAGAAGTTTAGATCCAATTAAAGTAGCTGTATGCTTTGGGTTATGTAATGAGTGCTTGAGATGACTCATTTTCATTGAGGGAACCGTTACGACGGTAAAATACATCAAAATCTTACAGACGGTGTTTATACCACGAATCGAAGAAATAGGACTTATAAATGGAATGTTGTTTATGTAAGATCGTGCTGGTCCTCATAGGACAAATCGAGTTTTTGATTTTACAGAAGCGCATTTCCTCAAAAAAGTAATTGCGTTAGATTATAACCAAAAAAATTGATGGGACTTGTCTGGCCGCCCTGTTCAGCGGATCTTAAACTATGAGGTTTCTGTCTGTGAGGCTATGTGATAGATAGAATTTAAAAATTCAAGCCTAAAACTAAGAAAGATTTAAAGAGGGCTATTTCATGATTTGTCTGAAATTAATTCATAAATGATAAATAGTGTCGTTTCAAATTTCTCAGCGTGTCTTAAGCCCATAATGGCAGCTAAAGGATCTCATACAGAATCATTTTGTTTCTAGATTACCTGAAATATTTTATATTCGTAGTTTTCATATTTCTATTTAGAATATTTAATGAGGAAATAGTTAAATTGGCTTTCAACTGTGGAAAAATGGCGTATTTTTAAAGCACGCATCCACGAGTATCCAAAGATTTTTCGATTTGCCCCTGCTTTATCATATGATCTGAAAAAAATCATAAAAATTCTGTCAAAGCTACGAAATTTCTATATAAATCGTCATTACGGCTCCAATTTTGGCACATTTCAACTCTTTTTTCAATGTGCGAAAATTGACCATGTATCTAGTTCATTCAAGTTAAGTTTCAGATAATTTGATCAACAAACACGAATTCTATTAAAAAAAAATGTAGCGTTTATCTCTGGTAACCCTGTATATAAAGCCTCCAAACCAAATATTGTTTTAGATGAAACACCCAAATTAAATCAATTTAATGATTGTTTTTTAAAAGTTTATTCAAAATGTTCATGGGTGAAACTAACAGATTTTATCCACTTTATAAACTCTGTAAGAAAAAAATGAAAATCATGAATGAAACGATACATCTACAGAAATAATATTTTTCATAAGAACATATTTCTAAGACTGGAAATTCCTAATTACACAGTTTCGCGTTCCGAATTTTCGATTTTCTGGTGTGGACATTCAAAGGTTCATTTTTTGTATTTTTATTACATAAAGTAAATGAAAATTTCTAAAGATTCTATCTTACAGGGTCTTGATAATATGCCGTTAGATTTTCGTTGTCTAATATGAGGAGTAGTTGACTGAGATTGGCCTGAGCCTAACAGAAATAATCTCTCTAACGTTTATAATTTACTTTTTTATAATAAAAATACAAAAAAAAGAACTTTTGAATATCCACACCGGAAAGTACGAAGTTCGGAAAGGGAAATTGTGTAATAAACTATAATCATATATAAGGTATTGAAAAGCTTCAATTTTATTTCCTAAGGTTTAACAGTCGATTAGAATTCTAACGTTATCAAAGAATATTTTTAATGTCATTTAAAAAAGTGAGTACTTTATTCAAAGCATTAAAATGTTTTTATTATAATAACCCCATGATAGTCGAAACGAAAGAACAAAAAGTATACTTTTCGGCTTTTTAAATTCCCAGTATTTCTGAGCTATTTTCTTTAGATGTTGAATCATTTACTGGTTCGTAACTATAATGGCTGTTGATGGTTAATTTAGATTGTGCTCAAAATAATTTTAGATAGGTTTCCTGAATACAAACCAAGTATTCAATGAAAAGATAAACTAGGACAGAGATCCCATTTTCACCAAATTCAATGGCTAAACCACTCTGTTTGTTATGGCTCGGAGGTCTCATATCTCATAATTTGCTGTAACTCAACGATTCTTATACTCAATCAACTATCGACATCTGAAATAGTTCGATTGCAAAATGTTGAAAATATAAGATTTTGAAAGCAGATTAGAAGGTTGAACTTTTCGGAATCAGGAAAAATGTAAATACATATTCAACATTTCGAATAAATAATTTGATTAAATATCAGATTAATCTATGACCAGCAAAACAAAAATCCCTCTGATTAAGAAATATGAAACCATACGCATTATATTAAAATTCTTTGAGATTAAAAGCACACCAGAAATTCAAAATTTTGTTTATTTTAATAAAGACATTTAAAAAGTATATGTTTATACAGTATATCATTCACAAGTTCTTTAATCTTTTATTAAATAAATTCAACTTAAATTTATAAAAACGATATTCTTTGCAGTTCGCTTGAAATAAAGAAATTTTATTCACGGAAACAAACCGCATATTCGTTTTCTGAGATCTGAATAGAAGCTGGTTAGAGTAGTTATATCAAAGTGAGTTGTGCTGAATTTGGAATAGTCTTATGCTTTAAAAAATTAGTAAAGTATATTAAATTATGAAGGAAAGTTTCCATTATGTTCAAAAATATCTAGGGCATAAAATCTTTTGTTCTTCCTTCTTACATACCATAACTTAAACTTTAAGAGCTGCTATTCTAGAGCTGAAAGAGTAACCTAAAGTTTAAGATGACTACCTCTCATATAAATATTGGTTAGAACGATTCCAACTTGTTCTAATAACATTGATACCTATTTTGATGGTTCAATACGTGAATTAACGTGCTTTTCTTCACGAGCACTGCGATGATAATCTTTCAAGTAATTATAATTTTTTATTAAAGAATGTTTGGATTTTTTGAATTAAAAATGGAATAGAAAGCGATTTGTACCTTAATTTAGTAGTTCACCGTTAACAAATATGGTTTCAATTTAAGCATTTCAATTGAACTAAGAATTCAATCATATATAATCTTTATAATATAGATGCCATAAATTTACAAATAATTTTAATTAGAGCGAAGATAATCAACCAACTTTATTTTCTAAGAATGCACTCCACTTACATTTACTTCTGCTCAATTTTCAACGATCTCTCGCGAAAATTTTAAACCAATCTTTACAGCTGAATTTGGCAAAATTTTGCCATTATAAGTCTGTCCTATTTTCAAATTCGGACACTAAATGAAGATCAAAAAGTCTTAAGAATATTTTGTCAACATTCTAGAATCAATAAAAACATATCTAACATTTTTTATTATAAGAAATTTAGTCAGGTCATAAGATTTAACTATTTTGGAGTGTTATGACTATTTGGATATACGGTTTCCGAACCTTTATTTAAGATATGAAAAACGAGTATCGTTCGTGATCTACCTGAAAAACAATTAAAATCTGTAATAATTCTTCCTCAAATATTCTTTCAAGTATAGTGTAATTATTTCAATTCAGAATACTAAATGCCTTTTAATCTAAGATCAGAAATGTATTACAAAGATGTTTTTATGAAGATTCACTTGAAATATTTTTCATGCAAATGTGATAAAAATATGCAATAGAAATAACAAGAAATTAATTATTTGAAATCAATAGACAGGGACAAATGAGTTACATCAATTTGAAATATACAAAACGAAAGAGGAATTTGTGTCATGACGTTGAATAAGAATTGTTGAATCTGAATATTAGTCATCCGTCAAGAATTTAAATTATACTTGCGAATTATGAATATACGGATAACTTTGTGATAAAATTTGTTTTGGATGTTACTCTTAGAAATTCTTAATTTTTTTCAATTGTATAATTAATTAAACAAAAAATAATAAACTTAACAGTATTGACTTGAAAAAATAGACCTGTTTTAGACGACACGTTTTTTATAAATTTTGTTGAATGCGATTAAAATATATGGAAAAATTAAAATATGAACTTTTTAAAAACGAGTTTAAATCACTATTGAGTTTAACGTAAATGAAAATTTAAAAAAGCAATAATATACTTACCAAATCAAGTTTTAAACGATATACAAGTTGCAAAACATATCGCGGATAAAAATAATGTGGGAATACATCTGCATATCGTGAAAAGGTGGAAGATATGGTTGAATTTAGTTGTGGGTTAATATAAAGAAAAGTCGAATTTTCTATTGACTTACAAAAAACATGATCTTTCACCGAAAGTACTTCGCTGATAATTAGATGCTTTTTTTTGACAAAAATAGTGATAATACCTATATCTCTGCCGCCGTCTTTTGAATAAACCAATAACGTTTTTAAATCCTGTCCAGGTCTTGTTAATATTGTCCGAAAAACAATCATAAAGACATGAATCTCATTGTTTTGTGTTGATCCACGTATATAATAATTCTCAAGTGATAAATTTGTCTACATTAATAATAAATTTACTGTTTTAACCTTGGGAACCAGTTGCTCAGCAGGACTAACAGTTTGGGAGTTATCAATTAAACCCAAGGTGTTTTCAATGAGTGCTTGAACTATGACCCAGACCTCGAAATATAGACTACATATATTTGAAGGCCAAATCATTCTTACACGAATTGGAAAACCAATAAAATAAAATTATACAATTTGATATTTTTCTCGGTAATTAAAAGATAATTATGCTTATAATCGATATCTTATCATAGTAAATTTCACAAAAAATTGTATTTAGAATTGTATATTGTTTAAACATTTATTTATTCGCCATAAACTTCGTCGAGTAAATTTTGATGACAAAACGAAGATTCAGAGGTAAAATGATTGTTTTTAGTTATACAATGAGTGATAGGTACAATCTTTTATCAACATGGAAAAATATTTCCACTATAACAATCTCATAAATTTCTCTGGAAGAGATTGATCGAAATTAATTCTATAGTTATATGTCCATTTGGAATATGAATTAATAAAATCGTAACAACATGCGAGTGCTTAAGAGCATAAAATCGCTCATTAATAAAAATATATGATAAACCATATGGTTTTGGGAAACAAATCTATGCTACCTGTCAACCAACCAAAAATTTATAAGATTTGATGGTACATTTCAGATCGAATATTTTCTTATTATAGCCATCATATATATATATATATTAATGTGTGTGTGGGGGCGTTTGTTTGCTTGTTATTGATGTATTCTCCTCTACCGTTCACCCAATAACAACGAAATTTTGTCAATGTGTTCGTTGATTATTCGGGAAGGTTTCTGCATTACTAAAATCATTTTATCACTCAATCTGATGCTATTTTAAGATTAAAAACAAATCTCACATAGGGTCGACTATCTGTCACTTTTTAAATTTCATAGCTCTTGATCAGTGAATTCTAGAGATGGAATGAGGCTCAGGTATTGTAGTAGTAACGCAACTAATACTCCAAGCATGTCATGATATTTCGTTCGAATGGTATTAAAAAAGTGCTCTCAAAAGAATCCAAAAGATATCTGACATAATTACAAAGATTTCCTGAGTGTAGATGTATTAGGCTAATGTGGAGAATAGGTAACTCCAATCGAGTTATGTCGTAAATGTTCGCAATTTGCTCATTTTCTATTATTTTGAGTAGCCTAGAATTTTTAGAACGCGCTATTATGCTATAGGAGTTGGTTTTTATCTATTTTTTAGTTTTCAGCATCGCTTGACTTAAAATATCGATGTTAATTGTGCGCATACGCGATCGCTGATTAATGACGTGTTTTTTTCCTTTTCCTCCATTTTTATACTAAATCTTTATTTGCTTTAAGTTGAGTATAAATATACTTATTTTGGTCTATATTATCCATTATTTTTAGTATATTAAGACGAAGTATATACCATAAGCATAGCCTTTGAGCATGGGAAGTTTAAATAAAGGATAAAATGACATAATATAGTAATTGCCTGAGATTTTATGAAATAATAATTATGAAGTTATAAAATTCGCTACTTTTAAATTTTAAATATAAGAGAGACATCTTTCAAAACGATTCTATCTTATAACCACAAATTTTTAATAAAAATTGTACTTTAGCATTTTTATTATCTTTGTAACATGAATAATCAAAGCCCACAATTATTATCACAAAATATTCAAAACGAGATCTTTTATGGATGTTAGAATAATTGTAAAATAACCGTTTTTATATGATTTAACTAATTTTGCGAAATCATTCGTTTTATTTAATTAATTGTATTTTCGAATACCGCTTCTTTGAATTTGTTTCTAAATACAAATTCTGCCAGGTATCCAAAAACCATATCTCTTAGTTTGATTTCGTATGTGAGAAAATAATAATTTACATGCCCCAAGTAGATTCCATGCGATTTATTGTTATGCCTTCGTCACTAACAAAATTTTGGCCGTGAATGACAACCTCAAGCTCGTCGTTGTGCCGATCTATCGCTCGGTAGGCAGCCCAACCATCTGTTTGAATAATTGATCCCGGCTCCA
>JWZT01002728.1:0-23288 GCA_000827895.1 Thelohanellus kitauei | reverse complement strand
AAATCAAAAATATTTAATGTTCAAATGGCAACTATATTTCTATTTTGACAAATCTTTGACACAGATGGTGATAATTCATCATCGAAAAAGTGATATATGTGTAAATTATGAATTGATTAGCAGTGTTTGAGTTGATAAGGGTATTTAACATCTAATGAACTTAAAATTTTTTGAACTATATTTTTATTCCCTCTCAATGTTCTCTTCATTCATTTTTTAGAAAACATTTCCGAATGAGTTTTATATAGGGTTCCCGATCAAATCCGTCACATTTTTTTAACTCAAATTTTATCAATATTTAGAATTAAAAAATAATAAATTGTATGTCTATTCGTTAATTTCCTCTCGTTAGTAACATTTGTTGTATTTTATCACATTTCGTTAATAGCCATCACAGTCAGAATGTATAATTTCTATTGAGACAGCTTCGATTAAATTAAATGGGTCAGTTTCTGATCTCGGGATGCTGGACACCCAGCATTCTTCAAGGGACAATATCATCAATTCAACGAAGTATTTTCTTGTAAATACCTCATGGAGGCTTTTGAACAGTTCTTGCCCAATGGAATACAAGGATGTTTTCATAATAGACAACAGGAGGGTTCACAAAACTGATAGGATCCAGACCATTCTGCAAGAGAATGGCTGCGTGGTAATAAACCTTCCACCCTAGTCGCCTTTCCTCAACCTGATTGAAGAATTTGTTATCGAAATGAAAGAACATTGTAAAAACAGCTTCTCCGAGATCAGAAACCGACCTGTTTAACTTAATCGAAAGTAGCTCAATAGAAATTACGCCTTCTGACTGTGATGGCTATTTCAAAAATAGGCTGAAATACAGGCGAACGTTTTACTTAGCAGAGGAAATTAACGCATAGATGTACAACATATTATTTTTTAATACTAAATATTGATAAAACTTGAGTTTAAAAAAATTTGACGGATTTGATTGGGAAAGTAGACGGCCTTGATCGGGAAACCCTATAAATGATATGGATATAGCAAGTAATTGTAAATTTTTTGTCAACCAACTTGGGATCATTACTGTTTTCGAAAAATGTATCTTTAACAAGATCTGTTCTATGATCGGGTGATGCGTCCAGTATCAATCCTTTGTAAAAAATGATTTGGGGTGAACATTCCATACATTTTCAATCCATAGTTTCATTTCATTTGAAGACATCCACCCGTTTTCATTTACTGCGATAATTACTTATCGAGGAAAATTTTATTTGGGTACTGTCTTTCGCTTAAAAACAATATATGGTGGAGGTTTATGACCATTGGCGAGGATTCGAATTACTACTATGAAGTTACTTCTTTTTGCTCATGCAGCTAACATATTCACTTCCTTTATTTGAAACCTTGAACTTTAATAGTAGTTCTAAGCTGATGGATACTTCGTCTATATTACCGGTATGATCTAAAAAAATGTTGTTATTAGTTTTTATATACGTTAGAAAAAACACATTTCTTTTCTGTAATCAGAATGAAGATGTTGTCCCTCAGATGTGACCGCAAGATTAACATAGTTATTTAGCTTTATAAAATTATATGCCCATTTTGCAGAACTAATAAATTAAGTATCTGTAACAAGTATGTCGGATTCCGATGACGATTATTATCCTCCGTAGAATTATAATTAGACGAGGGCGTAGATATAGATTAGTTTTTATTGTTGATGGCTACAGTATCCTATGCTTTAGCAGTGATACGAACACGTTTTAATATTCTAGAGCCACTTACTTGAAAGCCATTACTTTTCTGTTCATCAATACAGATTATAAGTATTTTTCAAGCTCCGCCAAGATGGAAGTCGCTGTTTTTTAAGTGACACCTTAGCTGAAGATTGTAAGAAGATAAAGTTTTTTTCAGTTTTGCTCCATCTCAACCGTAAATTCATCAACATCAGACTTTTTCGCAGTTTCTCTGTTATTGGATGCTTTTGCGTGGTCAATAACTTTGACTTTGAAGCAAAATTTGTAAGATTTTCTTATGTTTGACATATAAGATGTTGATAAAAAGTTGAGATACAAAAAACCTTAGACTTGGATAGCAAAAAATCATTAAAAATTAACAGTGCAGCTAATAATGAACGCAGCTTACATCGAAAAGCAGGTTAGATGATACACTTAAATAATCACTCTCCACTTAATAAACGCAAAAAGTCAAATAAAATGAACGATTAAAGTAACTTAAAACGACTAAGGCTGAGTTCTGTCTTTTTAGTCATGGAATCGCTAATAAATTTCCTTCGTAAATGTTCCTCCTAGGGAAACACCATCAATCATATGATGGAAATTTGGGTTCTCCTATTATCAGATGCAAAATTTTTCAAATTCAAAACCAGCCTAAATTGTAGAAACCTGGAGGTGTACTCGAAAAATATTTTGACATCTTTAGCCATCTGCGGTGATATACTTAAAAAAATTATATTTCCCAATAATCAAGTCTGTAGCCTTTCTTATTTCTGTCTTGATGGATTAAAGGCAAACAAATCACAATCTTCTAAGGCCATTCAAACCACTTTCAGCCCCTTAAAAAAATCCCCAGCCATGAGGTTAAAGAATGCCGTCTATTTTATTGATTCGAAAATCGGAAGGGATGGTACTGTCGTGGAAATCGACGAGACAAAATTAATTAAAAATAAACATCGTAGGGGACACCCTGTTAATAGAGTTTACGTTCCGATTGATGTGAAAAGAACGGTCGAGTTTTCTGGTGGAAGTGTCCGATAGGACAGCTAAACACTGCTGGGGATAATACGAATCCAAGTGTTACCTGGTTCAATTATAATGCCTGGGTTTTTGATGTCAGATCATGTTCGTTTTGGCTTCTATAATCATCAAACTGTTGACCACAGTGAATCTTTCAGGGTCCATATAACAGGTGCCCACGCAAATATTTTTAAGGGACCTTTAATTCATTGAAATACCAACTTCTTCCAAGAAACAGGACCAAATTTTTTGACGAAGATGAAAATGTGCTCGAAAATCTCCAGTAGGACAACCTGGGAGAATTTGAATGGAGACGAAGGCGTTCTGAGGATCTATGGGAGGGACTCATTAGAGCCCTGCAAGAGGTTATTTATCTGGTCCTTTTTATTTTTACCTGTTATTTTAATCAAAAATTTGAAGTTTCAAGAGATGGGTTTGCCTAGAAGAAGTTTAAAGCGAAGTGATATCATGATTAATTATGAATCTGATCGAGTTAACTTTTAACTCATTCGATTAAAGTATTAAGGGGCACCATAAAAATGTTAAACGGATATTATTATGAAAAGAGGCAACTTGGGGATCTTGTTTTATTGTATGATTTTTGCATCTGCCGAACATTGATTATTTTGTTGTCTAAATTGAAATCTCTTTTTCCTCGATAAACGTCCGTTTATTACCAAATATGTCAATTTTATTTTTTAGGACCCCTCTAGGAGCGACAGGAGTGTGGTGGGGATAAGCCGTAATTGCTCCCGTTAGTTTTAACAGAAATAGTTCTCACTCCTTGAATAGTGTACATCACATGTTTTTCTGGTTAAAATTCAAAGTGTCACGCTTGTAGCGAGGGTATGGTTATGCATTTGATAACCACACGGCTGTATCGTTCCGGCCAAGTGCACGTTTTTGTCCGATCCTGAGGCAGTGCACTTAACCGGATTTAACTGTAATGTCTTCTATTTCGATCACATTATTCGCATAAAACGACACATTTTTGGTTTAAGAATGTCAGCATTTATAAAACAAATCCTCCACATGCATCTCTACTTGATAAAAGCCAAACTGTCAGTTCTAGAATATTCTCAAACGATATTATAAAGCCATTTATTATGAGTGAGCAGAAGGTGCAGTTTCGTTGGTAGGTCTCACACGTTCTTTAAAGAATCGGTTCCCGAAATGGCCCGAGTACAAATGGAATTTTTGTTGTTTGATGGAGTTGAGAATTTGGATGTGGAACAACTTAAATTCGGTTCTGATGGAAAAGTCATATCGATTGGAGATTTCGTCGTTTGCGATTCACACAGTCACCTAAAAGAACTTGTACAATCCATCTCCAACGGTAAATTTACAATGTTATTCGGTGGTGATTGTTGTGGTAAAAAGCGTTTGTTGAAAAATGTTGCTTTGCTTCTCAATTATAAACCTTCTGAAATAGTCACAATCAAACTAGGGCCACACATTGACACCCAAGAACTCGTTGGTCAATACATGACGGCCGATTCTGTTAGTAAATTCCAATGGGTGCCAGGAATTCTTGCCCGTGCCATCGATCAAGGGCATTTTCTGGTGCTTGACGGATGGGAACATGTAGGACCAGAGACTGCACAGTTCTTGATAAATGTGTTAGACAATAGATGCTTGAATTTGCCGAATCAAACCTTGATTAGGCAATCAAAACGATTCCGAATGTCTGGCACGTTTAATAGCCATAATAAATGTTATTCACAAATTGCCCTCCACCTTCGAAGTAAGTGGAAAATTCATGAAATGCCACCCCTTTCGCCACCGGATATTGAACGAATAGTTACAAGCGTTTATAGGTCTTTGGGATTTTTGGAAAACATACTCTGTAAAATTTATCATGATCTCGAGCAATATGATTATAGGCTTTGTGACTTTTTTAGACTTTGTAAGCATCTCAACTCATATGTGCATGTTGATTCGGCCGGTTTGCTCAAGGATCCTTATCGTCTGATTTCTATCATAATTAACCATCTTCATTCTTTCGGAGTCAAGGACACCTCGCACACCTTCCATTTAATATGTCAATATTTTAGTGTCGATCCATGCACTGCTGGAATTAAACTATCAGAAATCGATGCCAATGTAACTCTCAGCTACTTTTCCCAATCATTAAGTGGTAAATACTTTATTCCAAAGTCCCACTACAAAACCCTTCATATACTCAAGACTTGTATCGATTTTAGTGATCCCGTTCTTCTGGTTGGAGAAACGGGTGCTGGTAAAACTGCCCTCGTTCAATGCTTGGCAAAACACTATGGACGTCGCCTCGATATTATCAACGCTGGGCGCCACACAGATATTTCTTCATTACTTGGAGGAATTAAACCGCTTCATTTTTCCAAGAAACTCAAGATTCTAATCGATAGCTTTTCTCAACACTTTCGATACACAAATGAGGTTGATAATTCTAAATTCATTGAAGAATTGCAGGCGTATACCAACAGATCGGAATATACTTCAGTTTTACAAGCTCTAAATCAAGTCTTGGCCGGACTTTCAAAAACTCAAGTTGACAAGAGTGGAATAATTCGGGCTCTTCGGGTCGATACAAAAAATCTCCTGAAAAATATTCTTGATGCTGACAAGATTGCCTTCCAGGAGACACTTGGAGTGCTAACGAAGGCTGTTGTCGAAGGGAATTGGGTTCTCATCGACGAACTAAATTTGGCACCAAATGAAGTGCTAGCAACAATTTCTTATATTCTTGAGAATGACTCCCTTTATCTCCCCGGTTGCCCTTCTAGAAACGCACCGATCATTGTAAACACCAATTTCAGATTTTTCGCCTGTATGAATCCACCTAACGATGTTGGGAAAAAGGTTCTTCCCCCTTCCATTTCAAAGAATTTCGTAAAGATTTTCATGAATGAAATTTCGGATGAAAATGAATTGGTTGAGTTAATCGGTTTCTATTTAGGCACTGACCACCCAAATCTCCTCTCTCAAGTTTCTCAGTTCTACGCTGAATTTAGGCGTTATTTTGCTTCTCGAAGTATTAGCACCACACCTAACCAACGCTCACTTTGTCGCGCTCTGATGATATCATCAAAATTTCTATCTAATTTACCGGCCGCTGTTTATGAATCTCTCCATGCTTGCTTTTTACCAAACTTAAGTGGGTGTGATCTAGAGCATTGGACATCCTATTTGAAAACCATGTTCTCAAGTTATGACATTGGCTCTCAAAGCCTGGGAGAGGGTCAAATTTTGGTTGAAGGTTTTCGAGTTAAGCGTGGAACAAGTCCTGTTTTGGTCGACAAATCGTTTGTTATCACTGAAATTGTAAAGCAAAAGCTCAAGGTTTTGGCTCGCATTATTTCCTTATCAAATCTTCCGATTCTACTCGAAGGTGACACTGCTGTAGGTAAGACTAGCCTCGTGTCTTACATTGCCAAAATTACAGGCAACCAATTTGTCAGAATTAACAACCACGAACACACAGAGATTCAAGACTATATTGGTTCGTATGGCGTGGACTCCAACGAATTTAAATTCAAAGAAGGTCCTTTAATTTCTGCTATGCGGAGAGGCGACTGGGTGATCCTGGACGAGCTCAACCTAGCCCCATCTGATGTTTTGGAGACGTTAAATAGACTGCTAGACGATAACCGCGAGTTGTTCATTGAAGAGACTCAGGAATACGTAAAAGCGCATGATAATTTCATGATATTTGCAACACAGAACCCGGCTAAAAAATACAGTGGTCGCAAAGAGTTGTCACGAGCCTTTAGAAGCAGATTTATCGAGGTAAATCTTATCGATCTTTCTGAACTGTCGAACATCGAAGCCATACTCAATAAAAGGTTTAGGAGAGTTAAATTGTCACATTTTATGATTTCTGTAATGTCAGAGCTCAGGAATTTACGGAAAAGCAGCGATCTATTCAGTGGCAAATCCAGCTACTTGACAATCCGTGATTTAATTAAATGGAGCATCCGGGTTGAGAGCATGCCATCCAACGTTAACTTGAACCAAATGGCCAGAATTGGATATAATTTACTTTCTTCTCGTTGTAGAAATGTTGAAGACGTTGAAACTCTCCATTCCATCTTTAAAAAATTTTTGAATGGCTACGATTTAACCAATGCCTTGGACTATAGTTGGCCCCTCCTCAAAAAACTAGTAAATTTTCAAGAGAACAATTTGGATTTCAAACATATAATATGGACAACACCTATATGTAGGAACGCATTTCACGCTTGTAAAGCTTTTGAATGCGGTGAGCCTGTACTATTGGTCGGGGAGACGAGTAGTGGAAAAACAACTCTATGTCAATTATTCGCGGCATCTACAGGCCGTAAGGTGTATATCTATAACTGTCATTCCGGTATGGAGGCCCAGGACATCATAGGCCAGTTGAAGATTAGAGTTTCAAATGGCAAAAAGGAGTTTTTTTGGGAGGATGGCTTACTTATACAGGCGATGAGGTCTGGTGGTCTTTTTATTCTGGATGAAATATCACTCGCTGATGATTCTGTTCTTGAACGTATCAATAGTGTATTGGAAAACGATTTTCGAGCCTTGGTTTTGTACGAATCAGGAAATGATATCGTGATTCCGCATAAAGATTTTCTGATTGCCGCCACCATGAATCCGGCCACTGATTATGGCAAACGCGAGCTTTCCCACACCCTCAGAAATCGGTTCACTGAGATTTGGTGTGAGACTTCGGATAGCATCGAATACTACCAAGAAATCATACAGTTTAATCTGCGTTCAGACCTGCTATTCTTCGAGGTATCTGAGCAAAAATATAAAACTTGCCAATTTTTTAATCATCTTTTCAATTATTTTAAGGCAAAGGATTATTTGGAGGAATTTTCCATCCGGAAAGTTTTACGGATCGTAAATTTCATTAATGGTTATACTGATAAATTTTTAACTGCCCACCCACTTCTCTCCGCTATTTTCGACTCGATGACTACCGTTGTTGACCATCTTAATATTTCCACAAAATCCAAGTTTAAAAACGAATTATTAAAGCACATTTATTCGTACTTCAAATCGGATTCACTTTTCGAAAACGTTTCCTCTTTTAATTCAGGGTTTATGTTTTTTCCAGCTTATACTACTCATTTCTATGATTCTGTAGTGGAAGGGCCGAAGATATTGTTTGACGATTGTCCAGAAATAAATTTAAATTTGAACGAACTACGAAAAGCTTTACTCTATGACGTCCCCTTGCTACTCGAGGGGCCTCCTGGGTGTGGAAAGACAGTTTCTGTTGCCCATCTGGCTTCATGTTATCACAAAAAATTGACACGTATCAATTTTTCAGAGCACACGGAACTGTCTGACATATTTGGAACCTATGTCCCGAATTACCAAAATTCAGAAATCCAATTTAAATGGGTCAACGGGCCCTTTATTCAGGCAATTGTTGATGGCGATTGGATATTATTGGATGAAATAAATCTTGCCTACCAAACAGTGTTGGAAGGTTTGAATTCATGTTTCGACCACAGAAAATGTGTATATGTTTCAGAACTTGATCAGACGTTTCTTATCGACCCTTCCAAAACCAAAATATTTGCAACACAAAACCCTAAGACATCATTGGGACGCAAATGCTTACCAAGATCGTTCTTGGACCGGTTTATCACAGTCAAATTTGACAACTTTTCACCCAAAACTCTCTACAATATTTGTGTGAACAAATATTCTTCTATTCCGCCAAACGTTGTAGGTTTTGTCGTAAACTTTATACATTATGCCAAAATGGTACCGGATTATTTTGTCAATATTCGAGATGCCTTTCGGTTCATTGAACTTCTTACTGTAGAACCACATGTTGGACTGGATAACCTTTTTTACCTAGTTTTTCTTACCAAAGTTCGTGATTCACAAGCACTCGAACTTCTCAGTTTAAAATACGCCGAACTTACGCACACGATGATCAATACACTGAACTCGGAAATCGCTTATAGCTACTTGAATATCTCTGAACAAAATATTAGAACGGGGTTCGATTGTTTAGACTTCCCCACGCCAAAATCTCAGTCATTCGACGATTCAACCATCAGGTTACTGCCACCCCAGTTCAAGTATATTGGCATGCTTTCAACTGCTGTTCAAATGGCGTGGCCATGTTTAATCACCGGACCTTCATCTGTTTCTAAAACAACGATTCTTAAAATGTTATCGATTATTTATGGAACAAAATTAAAGATCGTTTCTCTTACCAGTGAGACCGATATTTCAGATATTATTGGAGACTTTAGCTATTGCGACTCAGGATCAAGAATGGAACGGCTAATTAAAAAATTAGGAAAAAGTCTTGATGCGCTTGGTATTACATCAAATTGCAAATTTTTAAAATCACAAAAAATTGATATAAGTGATAGAAAAACTAGAAAAGAGGTTCGATCATTGAAATTGCAACTCCAAGCTTTTGACAAAACGTCTAAAATTCGGGAAACGCTTCAAACGATCGAAGAAACTCTTGAAACCAAATTCGATACACCTAATATATCGTGGCAAGATGGGTTATTGGTGAATTGTATACGTAAAGGTCACTGGATTTTGTTTGACAACATCAATTTTTGTAGTCCTGCTATCATCGATCGACTCAACTGTTTGCTTGAACCAAACGGTACTCTATATTTAAACCAGACCATGTCAGTTAGGCCTCATAAGAATTTTAGATTTTTCGGTATTTATAATCCACTATTTGGTGAGCTATCTCACTCTTTACGTAACCGTTGCCTCGAATTGTATATCGCTGACAAAACATTCCAAGATTTTGATGAAGTCAATCATAAAACAGATCTTATTTACCCACGGGTTAATATATTGTTTGAACCCGATCTAAAAACTACCCTAATCAAATGGGATTATGATATCATTCAAGAACATTCCTTTAACAATAATTGTACTGGTTTGCGGCAACTATTGCTTCTGGAAGGCGGCACATACAACGATTTGAAATACAGATGCAGATATTTGAAGTTGAAAAACGCAGAAAGCATCACAGAGTCTGTACAACAGCTATTAGAGCTTAACTTTTCATCAAAGAAAACTGGATACAACTCTACCTTTAAAACTGTTCAAATTTCGAAACTATTCCGAACTGGTTTAATTGACGCTTATATGGCTAGTCAGGAAATATACAGAATAAATGTGATTCTGAGAGATTATTTGTACCAAAGTCGAAGTACTGTCTCTGAACCCAACCGCATCAATTTCTGTTTGTTAGAACTACGTACACAGTTTTCACAGCATTTGAAACACGCAGAAGTTGACGCTCAAGTATTTTCATACTATTTGGTCAACCTCAAATATTTCGAAGGAATGATCATTCTCTCAGAATCAAAACTGGCGATGATCTGGAATTTATTTGTGAAGAACGTGGATAGATTTCCAGATTCTTACAAACTAAAGCCAATTTTAAAGGGTTTTAAAGGATTTGGAGATTCGGAGGCCCCTTTTGATTTGCTTTATAGACAAATCTATGATTTGCATCATTTATATTTTCAAACTCCAAGAAAATTTTACCTGGGTAATCTTATGACATGCCCCAATCTCGTGATTCGCAGTGAAAATGAAATTCAAAGGTTTTTAAAGAGTTTTTCTTTTGATTATGTGTCTGTTTTTAACCATATCGATGATGTGAAAAATCTCTTGGCAAATGATTCGTATCGTTTTAATCAACCGATTTTCGGACCAACATTTTCATTTTTGAATAAAATCGAAATCGAGAACGAATCTGTGGATTGGAGTATCGTTTGTTTCAATTCAATTTGCCGGTATATAATTGGAGATTTTAACACCGTGCCAATTCATCCATTCCAAATAACTGATCGAGATAAGGATTATTTTCACGAAACGCTCCAACAATACAACCCTTTGAAACTGGTTGATGTGTATTTGCAGGGCACATTTCCTTATGCTGTCAAATGCAAAGATATCGTATTTTTAAGTGAATACATCTCCAAGAAATCCATAGTATTGTGGAGTAATTTCAATATTTTCGAGGGGTGGGATCAAATTTTGGCCAAACAGATGATTCGGTTGTTGAAATTATTGGTTTATTCCAATTTTAAACCGCTTTTACCGAGCCTAAATTCACAAGACCCTCACATATTGAATAATTTCATTAGTAAAATTAAAGAAACTGTGATGTTAGACCTGATACAAAACGAAATATATTGTTTCGAAACAGCCATTCTCGGTCTACTTGAGTCCAAACTTTCTACTGTAGGAGATTCCTTTATTTATTTCGGAAATATTTTATTAAAAATTTTCGGGAACTTGCCATCATATGATCCTTCAACCCAAGATCATTTTCACGAAACATTCATCATCAATATAATCGATGAAATCGACTCCGAAATAGAACTAAGGCTGAGAATTTTTCATTTTTACTATCAAAAACGATCTTTGGACGCTTTGGAGAAATTTGATGATATCTTCAAACTATTAATTGACTCGAGGAATATAATTAGCACGTTTCGTCCAAAGAAACCTTGTTATCAGAGATCAGAATCGCGTTTTAACGAGCTCAAGTCGTTGTTGATCCCCTTTATTAATTCATTGGAAACTAACCTTAAAGCTGTTGATTCACCAAATTATATGATGGATTCAATTACAGAATTTAGACAAAATTTGGCATCTGTCTACACCGAATTTTCTAATGTTATTGAACCAGTTTATTCCGCTTTCCTGGTTATTCAATTTGGATTTCTATTACGCAATATACCACAGCATGAAATTTTACCAATCTGTTATAATTTAAAAGAGGAGGATGGGCACATCGATAAAATGGCGACAAAGGCGTTAGAATCATTAAATAAACTTGATATCGTGCTCAAAAAATACCATCAAAGATTTTATAAATCGAAAGCAATCGCTTTTATGGAATGCTATAAAATCATCGACCCCCTTTTTAAGCATATCGAAAAAATATTGGGCGAAATTGAGTCTAAAAACCTTCTTAACATACCAGAATTCAAGTTTATACAGCCAGAAATGGAATATTTCAACGAATTCGAAGATCTCTTGTTTAAAGAGACTTCAATTAGTGAAAGAGAGACCATCATTCTTTTTGCTTCAAAAGTTTCTTTCGTAGTTTTTGAAAAAATTAATCTACTTTTGGGTCTGCATTCAATTCCAGAGTTTGGCCACGATGTCGATTGGTGGTACGAGTCGTCAGATAAATTAAACCAAATTGTTTCTGTGTTTAAAATGAATAAATCATTTCCTCGCACGCTCCGTTATCAACTTTATGATAGCCGAAACATCTTTGAGTGTGGGAACCCATTTTATGTATCAAATATTTCAACTCTCATGGATGAGTTTGGAAAATCAATTGAAACTATGAAATCGACTGGGGATTCGTCGATGTTCGATGAAATTAGCTCGATTATTCAACAAATCGGACAGCTTGACATCGCCAGCCCTCTTACAATGTATATTTCAAAATTATTCGATCTATTCGTCCATTTATTAAATCTGGAAAGGATTTCTCACGAGAAGCGGCGGATAAGAGATATGTTGATTAGTTTGAAAGATTTAATTGATAAAACGAGAAAGGTTCGCCTAGAATCTTGGAAAACTATAATTAAAAATTACGATCGGAATATTGAACAACACAACAGCTTAGTATTCACAAGTTTTTTCAGAATCTTACACGATTCTGGTCAAGATGATCAAATATTTTCGCTTTATTTGAAGCCTTTCATAGAAAACCAAGTTGTTGGTACATATAGTTATACACTCTCAACACTATCAGATATTGTTTCTTTTTTGAGTGTTATTCAACCAAACATTCCGAAAGTCAACTATCTTAACATTCTGAACTATTACAAACAATTTCAACACGAGATTAAAAATTACAAGCAGTCACAATCCGATACTCTCAACGAAGAATTGAGAAAATATTCCATTATTTTTAAACAGCAACAGATTTATGATTATTATTGCAATAAGCGGTACACTGGAGATAGTATTTTTCTCCACAAATGTGTCAAAGACTACCAGAAAATATTTAACCAGCCTCTAATGCAATTTATGAATAAAATAAACCCATCTTTTAATTTAAAAGATTATTCAGTTTTTGAGGTTTTAAGCCATGCATCGATTGTTGGCCAGGCATTGTATCCTGTCACGTCAAGTATAAATCTTTCAGGAGAAACCCTGAAATTATCAACTCGTTTTTCGAATGGTTATATTCAAAGAATGAAAAGTGCGCATTCAACAATTCAAACAAAATTACAAGATGTTTTAAATGCTGTTAAATGTTTTGAACTAAATGAACAAATTCCAAAAACTGATAAAAATATCATGGAAACGATTATTGATAGATCAGAGTTTGTTAATGAGTTGATTACTTTGGAACTCTTCGACCGCACATCTGCCCAAATTTCTGATTTTGTCCTTGATTTCAGCACCTTTGATGGCGCAGATTCAACTGTTTTAATAGATCATTTATATTCATTATATGACTCTAACAATGAAAAATTTATCAGCACTCTATTTCTGACGCAAAAGATCACATCCAAATTAGCGGAAATTGAGTCTTCTTTGGGTTCCAAAGGCGATTTGATGTTGAATTTTCATAATACACTCGTTAAACAACGGCAAGAAATCAAGAAAATTGTCTGTTTATTAAGCAATACCGACCTTCTGAAAAGCAGTTTAAACGAAGTCTCGAGTCCTCGAACACGTGTTTTTCCGTTAAATGAAACTGATTCTTACCGTTTATGTTGTCTACTAAATGATAACATCGAAGCTTTGAACAATCTAAAAAAGATCCTCGAGAATGTACCTTACGTACCTGTCCATTACCAAAGTTCATACTTTCCAAATGCTCAACTTAATCACGGAATAATTAACGCTGATATTTTATCACAAGTGAAATCGCTTTTTTCTCAATTAATATCTATCAAATCTCGCGTTAATAGCTTTTCAAAATGCTATATTCTGGAAGATAAACTTGGAAGATTTCACACAGATGTTTCATTGTTGAAAGATCCTGTTAAAAGGTTATCCCAGATAATGGAATCCTTTGGAATGTATGGCCACAATCTATTTAAAAATGTTTTGGATTCGATAGAGTTGAAGTCACTCCAAATATTACAAGTGTTGGACGATATTCGGCATAATACGAGATCAGGAACACTCACATCTAATCAAGCAAATCAAAACGTTCAAAACTTTGTTAGTCAGCTATTACTTATTTTTCAAAATATTAAAACATACAGTTTTAAGCCGAATCTCTCGCCTGGTTGTACCAGCAGTATTTTTAATCATCTTGGAAACACTGAACACATCGTCGAAAGTCTCCTTATACTAAATGAACCATCTTTAACTCAGCTGACTGCCATTTTGGTGAATAATGTTTTTAATATTTTGAAAGAAACACTTCGTTATCTACTTAAAGTCAACGGTTTATCAGGTTTTGTTTTTTATTCTATTCTCAAATCACTGTTGAAATCAATCAGCTTATATTTGAGTCAGAATACCCAGGCAAACAACCAAGAGTCGAATTCGGCTCCTGGTTTACAAGATGTAGACCAACCTGCTGAGGCTTCTGGGTTTCGAGACGGTAGAGGACACGAAGATGTAACCAGCGAGATCGATGATCAAGATATTCTTGAGCAAGCAATCCAACCATCAATGTTAAAAAACGACGAGGAAGATCATCCTCACGATATGTCAGATCTTTCAGATTCAGACGGACCAGATAATGGGATTGAACTTGACGATGAAATGCAGTGTCAAAATGGGGAACAAACCGGGCAATTAGATTCAGAAAACGACGAAAACGATGTTAATGACGAGATGTCGTCTGTTTCTGAATCAATTTGTAATGATTTAGATCCAAATATTTGGGAAAATGGGATTTCTGACGATGATAACTTGCAGGAAGCCAAAACAGAAAAAAATAAAATTGAAGGAACTGATACTGAAGAGGATGTGGTGGATAACGATAAAGAAATGGATGTAGATGAAAAAGATCCTCTATCACAGGGAATTGAATTTGAAGATTCAATCGATGAAGTTATATCTCATGAGTCGCAGAATATGTCAGACAATAGTGAAAATGAAGTTGAGGATACCATTAATAAGAAAGCCAGTACTGAAGAAACAACACCCGAAAATGAGAACGAGGATAAAATTGATGTCCAATCTTTTGACTTTCCCCAAGATTGTGCAAAAGATTTTCAAAATGGTACTGGTGGTCTTGGTAACAAGAATCCACTTTCAAACGCTGGTACCCGGTGCATCGATGATCAAAATCATCTTCAGGCCTCAGATTCATACGAAGAAAAAGAAAAAAAATTGCAAAACACTCAAAATCTTACTCGAAGTGATGTTAAAAATCAAAACGAGAGCAATGATCTGAAAAATGAGTTGACAAACCAGTCCCTAATTAAGAGTGAATTCACAAGAAAGAGGCATTCTTCGGACGTACAGTTAGAAACACATGATTTGAAGATTAAGAAATGCATTATTAACCAGCCAGATGTTGATAGTGAAGTAGCTGGGGACGTTGATGAATCTATGAACGTAAACCCATGTGATATTAACGATGCGGATATTATGGCTTTTGAAGCCGACGGAGAAAAAACTCAACTCGACAGAGTGGATAATGACGATATGGTGATCCCAGAGTTTGACAACTCCAAAACATCTGTAAATATTTTTACTTTACCTCTTGAGGATAAATCTGAAATGTTTTTCCATAGGGACCTCTATTCTAATAATCTATCAGTCAATCAAGAATTTAACATTCACCAACTGTCAGCCAGCGATGAATTGTTTGATAAATACGAATCTCAAGTTCAAGAAATGGATGATACTTTTGGCGTTATATCAGAAAACCAACTTTTGGTATGCAATTTATGTGAAAAACTTCGAATGGTATTGGAACCGACTAAAAAAATTAAATTTAGGTAGGCTGTGTGTTTATATTTAGCGGCAATTATAAAACAGGAAAGAAGATCAACATTCGCAAAATTATCCCATTTATTGCCAGTAAATATACGAGAGACAAAATTTGGTTAAGAAGAAACAAGCCCTCGCACCGAGAATACCAAGTCATAATTGCAATCGATGATTCCGCAAGCATGAAGGACAATAATAGCAGGAAAATCGCACTAGAATCTCTATTTACAATTTCCGCAGCTTTCAAAATGTTGGAAATCGGCAAAGTGGCAGTTTTATCATTCGGGGCTGCTGTTAAAACATTGCTGGACTTTGACGAACCAGTATCTGATGAGATCAAACAACACTGGAACAATTTGGAGTTTCATCAGAAGGCCACCAATATTAATTCGTTGTTGCAATTTTGTCAAGCAAAATTTAAAAGTTTACCCTTAAACCGTGAATCTATTTTGGAACGGTTGTGTATCATCATTTCAGACGGACGAGGAATATACTCTGAAGGAGAAAATTTGGTCAAAACATCAATCCAGGAATTAGTTAACACGAACGTTTTGACCATTTTCGTCATCCTGGATCCTAAGGATCAAAGAGAGTCCATCACACATATACAGGTCCCTCAATTCGATCCAAGTGGTTATCCTACAATGAAATCCTATCTTGAGTTATTCCCATTTCCTCATTACATTATCCTTCGTGACGTCAACCATTTACCAGATAACCTGAGTTCCATCGTTCAACAATGGATGCAATTATTTAACGAATAAAACTAGTTGAGGTTATTTTTGTATTAATGTTCAATTTTATAATAAAGATTTTGCATGAAAACAAAAGTAGGGCACGAGGTATGTTTAGATTCTTGATAATCACAAATTCGTTTAAAAATCTCGGGCATCTTATCTTGTACTCAGTTATTAGGAAGCTTACATACCATTAGCATTGGTGTTGAGGTGCCACTAAATTACATTTTACAAAAGATATTTTCCGTTTTTTGCAAGATAAAATAGTTCTGATTATCATGATATTATCATTCAATACTGACCTAATTGTCTTATCAGCTTTTTGACACATTTGAAACTTTTTATATTTTTTAAACTCGACATCGTGAGTGAAAGATTAAATATACCTTTGAAACCTGTTTGCCTCAGTCTTATCAGATTTTCTGTTGATGTAGGACCAGATAAACACCTGAGAAATTAATCCTGCCTCCAGAACATTCTCGAACTACATAAGCACGCAGACACTCGCTTTTCGGTATAAATGGTTTTGAAGATTTGAAAACTTAGAATAAGAAGCTAGGGACTTGAATGACGGTGCATTTCTTCAGAATGAGATCTAGCCGACAAGAATTAGAACGTATTCCGATCATGGTTAATTGAAAGACTTAACAAAAATGATATGGAGATTCATCTCAAAATAGAAAATAGAATTATCATCTTGCTTCCTCTTCAGTTGTCACACCTAAACGTTCAGTTATCTGTAGAGCAGTGGTTCCCAAAGCCATGCTGGTGAACAAAAAACTGCTGACTTGTATTTTTGAAGTTTCTTGCTGAGGTTCGATATTTTTGATTGCATTTTATATATTTAAAGATTGAACGTTAAGCACTGTTTCGGTTTTAAAGTAATCTATCTTGTCATTATTTTTAATCCTTACATTATCGAATGATCCAATAAATATATCTAGAAAAAGTTAAAAAAATTCCTTTTTACAGTCATTGCCTCATAGTTAATGTGCTGAGGATTCAGTATATTCCAAAGGTTTTACTGTATATCAGCCACCCCGATTGGTGATATTTTGTTTAAATAAACAATTTATTTTGAAAAATATATATTTAAAAATATGATCGATAATTATAAAAGGCTAAAAGGCGACGATGTTGCTTACCATGAATTCAATTCAGATTGGACTGATAAATTTATGTTTGCGACTAACTCATGTGGAAAACCTATTCCTTTGACATTTTAATTTTGCTTCACATCCAAAATTTTTTAATCCTGAGTGTCAGCTCAAAACCAAACATTCAGTGATAAATATCCCGTCAATTCGGATTCAAGGAAATATTTCATATATAAACAAGAAGGTTCTCTGACACTTAACAGTCATTTTTCACCATTTTTAGAGAACAGACCGAGTTCTGTCTTTTCGCCTTACGAATTAGCTCTTCTGCTAGCTCACAATGAAGCTGTTCGTGGATAATTACGAAATAATAACACTTTCTCTTAACATGGATTCAAGATTGTTGGGGTTCAAAACACATCGAAAAACAATGGATTAGATCCCTTTGATTAATGATGACCATTTGATTTGAAGAGTTAGCTAGCCATGTTTATTGTCAATTAGATGAAGCTATAAAAAATTGTAATTATTTTCTTGAATAATGGTTGAACCTACTGACAGTTCTGACGCGGTTCAGGTAGAAGTTGTATTCTAACAATGAACGACAACTTTGATGTCATCGAAAAACTTATAGGACTTGAATATGTACATTAGATTACCAAAGAAGCGATCTGTTTGAAACTCTTAAATCGGTTTGAGAGAAAAACAACATTAAATTGGAAAAATTGGTGAGTATATTCATACATATGGCTCTGGCTGTGACATGTAATAAATCTGGATGTCTGAAATTACTAAAACAGTTTCCAGGCAGCCAAATACTGAAATATCACTGAATTATTCACCTAGAAACTACGCACAGGAAAAATTAAATCGAAAGCACGCCATTGAGTTGTTCTTAATGGTGTGAACAAAATTCTAAGAAAGGCTCTTAGCAGGCGTGAGTTAATTCAGTTTCTATCCTACATGAACGATGAATAGGGTGTATTATTTTTACATTGAGAAGTATGATGGCTATCGAAAGCTAGATTATTTTACTTTTTTGACACTGAAAAATGGTCAGGTGAAGGGGAAACAGGTGATTCTAGAAATCTACTTCTCAATAAACATTTACATTTCGCAGAAAGGACCTCTAATTGAATGATTTAAGGTAAGTGCAAAATCTTTCCTTTAGAAAATAAAAGTGGTTTATAAAGAGGACAACATTATCCTTCTCTTTTTTAAATTCTTTAAATCTCGACTCATAGACTTCTAGAAGACTTTCCACTTTAAATCTTGACTGTAAAACTTAACATGTTTTTTTACGTAACCTGTGTCTTTAGAGTTGATAGTGCCTTTATAAAGTTCATTCTGTCTTGTTTCCGATAAGCATATGTGGTTTAATTTTGAATGCAAATACGTCAACGCACAAATTAGGTAATATTTTATCTTTTCAATGAATCATCGCATTTAAAAACTTTGAATGAGACTTTATGTCTTGCAAAATAAAAAATCATTCCTCCTGTCATCATACAAAATATATTCCCATTATGTAGGAAATTTATTCTTTTAGGGATGATACAGATTTATACTATAGAATTTCATTTTGAAGATGGCTACCTTCAGATCAGTTTCAACACATGGGTTCGTTCCCCCCAAAGATACATACATATGTCGGTTTGGTTCGAGATACAAATGTGTGCAGTCATTTGTCGCTATCACAGTCATAAAAAAGCGACGTTCCAGACACATAGACACTAATATCGCTGTGATTATGACATTGGGATCTGTATGTTTGTGTAGACATTGAATAAAGGTGACACTAGCTAAAACGACTGGTTATGAAGAAATAATTTTAAATTAACAGCATTTTTCAAAACCTACATATGATTAAATGTGTTTTTATCATAAAATGTCTGCAATTTTAGCACTGAGTAATTTCGAAGTTCGAATTCCGATACTAAAAATACAAAAAATAATATCAATCGAATTGTATTGTATTGCTTAATTAGTCTTTTACTCACCTAACTTTCCAAAATAAACCATTTTACTTGAAAAAAGCCGGATCTTTTGATGACGACATTCAAAAGTTTTGGCGTTGAATTTATAGGGTTTCTGAATATATTTAATATCCTTGCAAACGATTTAATAATCTTCGCAATCTATTTTATAAAAGTTGCCGCAAATCAAAAAAATAAATGCACGAGTGGGATTATAAACCTTTATTTGTTAAACTTTTAAATTTACAGGTCATTCGGATGTTTTTAAGAGTTAACAAAGTGAAAAACATAGTTTGTGATCAAACACGAATCAGGGTGTGAAAACGAATGAAACAATTGTTTGCAAGCCAATCGGAAAAAGGAGCTTTGGATTTTAATTTTGATTTATGCTGAATCGAGAATAATTAAAAACCTCCATACGACATAGAATCCTTTCCCAGATAGTTCATCCGAAATACAGGGTTTGTGAAATTTTGGAAAATTCTAACAAACTTACAGCATAAAACAAAAAGAAATATGCTCCTCCTTTTTTACTGACTTACAACCCATGTTACCATATTTTTTGCAAACAAAATTCGATTTTAGAGCATTAATGGTTGATCAAGATTTGCACTATTTATGACCTGAGAATTTTGAGATAGACTAAAACGATGAAAGTTGATAAAACAAGGTTAATTATCCCCCAATGCAATTATTTTTTGGATTTGTGGCAATTTTTATTAAATAGGTTGAAAAGATTATTAAATAGATCGAAAAACCCTATATTATAAATATTTTATGATAAACTTAAGATTTTTGCTGTTAGGCTAAATCAAATCTATGTAAACGACTGCACATCTTTAATTCGTGAATCTAAATGCATATTCACACGATCCTAAATGGTAAAATCTTTATAAATTTTAATTTACTTTTTATAATAAATCCACATCGGAACCTTTTAATGTCACCAGCAGTAAGTCTGTCTTTTGGCACGGAAAATGGTGTTATAAAAATGTCTAACTGTTTGCAAAGTGCGAAAAAAACGCTGTGAAATATTCACAATAATAATTCTGCTTCGAGTGTTCAGAATTTTGATCTGAGTTAAAATGCCGTCGATTCCGCTTAATTGGGACACATCGGGACTTGAGCGTTTTGTCCCAGTTACGCAACTGTCCCAATAAAGCGAATTTCAATTTATTTTCAAACCATTTATTTGGTTTTGGCAACTAAGGCCATTAACCAATAATACACATAAAATTAAACAATGCATATTTGTTTCAATAATTTTATTAACTCTTGGAAACTGTAAATTACATAATAGTAATATAAACTATCATATACATTACAAATACTTATGTAATATAAACTTTTAAGAAAAATAAATAAATTCCACATTAAAAATATAAATGGGTAGATAGGTACATACAATTCNCTCATTTTCTTCACTGCTTAAAATTTCAGGGATATCTCAAGGTTTAAAGCCGCAATTAGTAAAACAGTTTTGTATTGTGGTGGTTTTTATAGCTCGCGGACTGTCAACGACAAACTGTATTGCTTGCAGAAGGGAAATTTTTGAACTAATCTCTTTGGCTGTTGTGGTACTAGTTATTAAATTTTCATCAATCGATTCTAATATGTAGTTAACCGATTTTCCACGATACAAAGTCTAAACATTTTGTATTACCCAAATGTCCAATAGTTGCATTAAACGATGTGGTATTAGGAGGAAGAAATTCCAGCTTTATATTTTTTAGATTTTCTAAATGAGGATGTGCCTCACAATTGTGAACAAGCAGTAAAATTTTTCTTTGTTTAAGTTTTAAATTTCGGTCCCAACTTGTCAGGCAATTTCGAAAAATTTTTGAATCATCCACGCATTTTTGTTTACGCGGTACTCCTCTGGTAAACCTTCCATTCTTATCCCCTTAAAGCATCGAGGTCTAGAACTCTTTCCTATGATCAGTAGCTTTCGTTTGTCAGTACCTGACATATTTGTACAGCATAACACAGTAGTGCGGTCCATCTCCTTGTTATAACCAAACAGTGAAATGTGTTTATAGCATAAGGAACAGTCTGGCGTAGCACGATAATAAAGGCCGGGTTCATCAGCATTGTAAATGTCATCAGCACAAAAATTCTCTAAGAATGTATGAATTTTCGTATTTTACCACTGTTCGGCACTTTCGTTGTATGCAATGCCCTTTTCACCGTGCGCTTTTTTAAATTTAATATTGTGTCTTGCTTTCCATTGTAATAACAAACCATCAGTTGCTTTGAAATCGTTGCGACCCAGTTTTTTAGCTAATCTTCGGACTTCGCCTTCAATATTGGGTCGTTGATATTTACGCCTTTGCCACTTACAATAGAAAACCATTGATCTAGTGCTTCTTCGACGTCTGGATCCTTCTTCTCTAGTTCCATTTTAAATGTTTCTGCTTGTCCTTCTTGTAATACCAGTTCCTCACGCTTTTGACTTTCTGGTCGTAAAACTCGCGATATGCAAGATTTTGGTACACCAGTTATCTCAGCGAGCTGACTATAACTTGTATTAAGTCAGTGGCTTTTTATTTTATCTAGCAAAGCAATTTTACTGGAAGTTGTCAAATCATTTCTTGGCATTTTAGGAAGGGCCAAATTTTAGAAAAATAAAATTGTCAAAAAAATAAGTTCACACACCGTTCACGTGCGAGATGTATTGGTGACTGAATAAATACGCAACAATTGAGAGAGTCGTCACACGCGAGGTGTATTGGTAACTGAATAAGACCGGCTTACGTCGCGGCGATCAGCAGTGAGACTACACATCATATCAAATTCTCTGTACATATTTTTCTTGAGAATATGTGTAACATAATATGTAATGTGATCTTAAATTTACTGTCCCAATTAAGCGGAATTTTGTCACAATCAAACATAAATTTACTATTGGTTTCTGTTCTTTGAGATTTGTCCCAATTAAGCGGAATCGACTGTATTTGGATTTTTGAACCACCAGAACGCAGCATGTGCTCCAAAGTTTATCAATGTATCTGTCTGGTTCAATCTTATTCCAAAAAATAAATAGTTATACATCCATTTTTTGAGATTATTTTGAATGCGTATCAATATTTCAGAAAGTACATGGAACCAACATTGAACAACTCAAACTTTCTATCCAAAGAAGTTCTTCATCCTCTAGATACCAATATGTGAGTCACATCACGGTTATTCTTCAAACCAGAAAGTGGTATTTTGAGATGTAATAAAACTTCATAATGCACTAACACGTCATTGGTATTATCATGTGACTGGAATGTGATGAAATGACAACAAAAAGTTTAAGGAAATTCATCATTCAATCTATGCCTAAACTGATTGTCGAGAGGTCCCTAATATCTAATGAGAGATTTGTTTAAGCCTGAATGATTCATTACACTAACGTGAGACTCACTCAAAATGATATTCGATTCATTTGCCGGGTTTCCATTTACTATCGAGCATCCCTAGCCTTCATCAGTGCGCTCCTGAAAACGACATAGGTGATTTACAGCTAAATATGACTCTACCCATTATTTATAAATTTTATTAAACGGGCAAATGAGCCGATAAGGTCCCTGCACCATAATGCACAAAAGCAGAAATTATTTAAAAAATTATTCAGACCGGTTTTGAACAAGCAACATTCTTGACCGTCAAAATCAGGGGTTCTCAGCCTGGGGGTCGAATGACAATTCTTGGGGGGTCGCCAAAGAATTTGGAAAATGTGACGTAATTTTTTATTAATACTATACAAACAAATCATTAAACTAATTTTTTATGTTGGTTTTTAATAATTTTTCTTAAATTGCATTTTAAATAAATATACGGTAGCCACTAAATCATTTTGTTTTACAA
>JWZT01002718.1:189171-228764 GCA_000827895.1 Thelohanellus kitauei | reverse complement strand
CTACCCTTCCATAATTTCTCCTCATCGAAACGTTGAATTCCGTTCTATCGATAAAAAAAAAGTATAAATCTGTTATTGGTGGAGTATTCCAAGTATTTCATTACATAATCTTGTCTTTCTTGAATGACGCTTGCTATGTTACATCGTTCAGGAATAAATTTTATCTGTTTAAAAGTATAATTTTGATCTTTTACATATCGCGCCAGCGTGTGTTGGCTTATTCTTTTTTTGTAATATTAAAAATACGATCTGATAGATTTTTTAGGATGAAAGAGCAGTCTTCTTCGACAGTGTCACATAAAATGCTTTCTTCGTCGCTATCCAACAAATTTTCTCGGTTCCTTCCTTTTGATGATTTTTCAAAATTTCTGAAAATCCTTCCATATTCTACCAACTGTGGAAATTTTAATATTTAACATGTAGGAAGCTGCAAAAGGAGAGTTATTATGAGATATGACGTTTATTATATGTTGACGGCATTTGTTTGATACACTTATATACGTTCTTATCCTGTTTGTGTTCTCGGATATTTGTGGGATCTGATTTTTCTCCTAATTTTTAGTGACAAATTTTCCAATTAAATGTGCGCAACTTCTAATTTAAATGACAAAAATCCCATTTTTATGGACAAATCCTGTAATAAACAAATTCTATGAACGAATACTGGATTAAATTTATATTTTGAAGTATTTCGAAAGATGTGTCAGGATGTCAGATTATTTTTTATACATTTCTTCCGAAAATTCTGAAAGAAACTGAATGGGTTTAATAGAAATGGATAGCAAGATTGGTTTTCATTCCCATAGCATACTCAACCATGATTTTCAGTACTTCCTAGACTGGCACTCATTCATGTGTACTGTTTCTATATGCCATTCGGTATTCGAATATTTTAATTAATTCGTATTTCGAAGTATATCTAAGTAGGCTAATTCATTTGACGCTTATAAGGTTTGACAGAGACCTTCAACTAATCATCGAAGACAATTTATTTGCCTCATCCTCTGCCAAATATCGATTTTACTTTACTTTATATTAGTTATCCTATGGTTTCTTTTGCCGTTAGACAAGTTGAATGTGTCACCGTTTTTTTAAATATTACAGAAGTTTAGCTTCCGAAACTCTTCTTGTCTTCAAAAATGTTTCTTGGTTCAATTTTCCTTCATACCTCGGTTTTGTGTTTTAATCTGGAAAAAGCAGAGTGAGAAGGGCGCTACTGCTTGGGTTTTATTGAAGTTCATTCCGGTTAAATTATTTTTGGAATTAGTTTGAGCATTTAGGATGGGCAGCCAGATGAATTGAGTGCCTTGAGTGTTTTCTCTCGGAATATATTCTTTCTGAGTTTTTTCAAAATTATAATCTGAAAGTGCGCGGAATAAACTTCGAATCAGATAACGAAGAGTGGAGGTTACGACCAAACATCTATAATAAAAGATATAATTACAAGCGTGGAAAATCGAAACCACTTATTTTTTCTGGGTTCCTGATTTCTTGCTTGTCGGTTTGAAACAAATCCTTTTATTTGGACATTTTATTCAGTTTTAAGGTCTTCATAATGCATTCACCACCCATTTGGTCTGAGTTCGGCGCATTTTTGTTGATAAAGTTTAAATCCTTTCTGTATAACTTTATGAACCATGATAATAACATCGAGTGATGGTTGTAAAGGTTTACATCTATGGGTCATTTTTATATATGGGAGACGTTAATCGTTCATACTGTAAACTCAAGATTTTTTTAAATTTTATTAAAATTCCAATAGGATTGATCCAACATTCAAAGATATATATTTGCAATTTAGACCCAAAATTTTTGAATCTATCAACTACAGCAAAAGACTTCAGATATTCATTTACCAATCATCAAATGGAAGTAGTCAGGTTTTTGTATAATATCGTCCAAGACCAAAAACTTTCATTTTTAACAATTTTCTTTCAACCAGTGGCGAAGGTGAAAATATCACCCAGTTAAAATGATACCAGGAAATCTCTACCATCAAAAAATCAAAGAAACCTCAAAATCGTGCGCATTTGATATATTTAAACTCTAGAAGGGAAATCGTTTCGTGTATAAAGATTAAATATATGACCATGCTTTCATACACTTAATATATACGCAAGGAATGAACGTTTTATTTATCTTTCTAAAGATAATGGTAACGATTGATTGTGAAAACATTCACGAAGTAAAGCGAAAAGTTTCCTTAATGAACACATGTAAACCAATCTCAGTAGAGTAACAGGTCGTTGTGTCTGCATGATCATTATTTTATGTAAGTTATTGTGAACATTTCCATCCACATTCTTATTACCCTTCCTTGCAATTCTATATTCCAACCATTTAACTTCTATATCGACACTACCTGGTTTTTCGACCAATAATGGCATTCGTGACGACTAATAGCGGCATTTTTTTAAATAAATTTGTGAACATAAAAAATAACTCTATCGACGAAAATGAAAAGTTTAATGTTCAGCATGCCTGTACAACATGAAAAATAGTTACCATTATCTGGATTTTACACCGAAAGAAGCGAGTCGTGACGACCAATAATGCGAAATGTAACAAGGAATTTAACAGAAAATCAAAAGAAGTAACAAAAAACAGTTAAATTAATAGATGTAGTTTTATTTTCAGATAGGTATAACTTTAGTCTCTAGGAATGTCTTTTTCGTTAAGGCACATATTATATAAAATGGTAACTATTTTTCATGTTGTACATGCATGCTGAACATTAAACTTTTCATTTTCGTCGATACAGTTCTTTTTTATGTTCACAAATTTATTTAAAAAATGCCGCTATTGGTCGTCACGAATGCCGTTATTGGTCGCAAAACCAGGTAGTGTCGATATAGAAGTTCAATGGTTGGAATATAGAATTGCAATACCCTATAAAAATGGTTTGGTTCATCATAGTGCTTATAACAGGTTGAACAACGAATAACGGTTCATATACTGATAAACTGATGTTTTCCAACTTTCCTTTATCTATGCATATGTTGTATCAAGAAATTATTTTGAACCGACTCTTGATATTTTTCAATAGAATTTGCCATGTCCATATTGTATGGCGCTTTTTTTCTTCTAATTCTGTTAAAAAGTAGAATCATTGTAATCTAAAGGGAGATTTTAAATCTCAACAAACACTCATCCCTTTATGACACATTTTAAGTTTTTAGTCACGATCCTGCTTTTCGTACACATAACTAATCATGATACTGGGCATATATTGTACGATGTTGGGATATTCGATATATTTTGATGGTCAGTATAGTTTTAATGCCATGTCGAATGGATCATCCACATATAGTTGTCTATCATCACTTCGGAAACGATATCGTGAATATCCATGGTAAAACTCGGAAAATTTTTATAACTAAAACAAAATACTAACAAGAGCTTCTATTTACAGTAGAGGTGGTTGGGCCTCCTGAAATTTTCGGTGGACCCAATAAATATGGAGATTTCCTGGTCCTGGATAATAGAAACTGGCAAAAACTCAAATCTCTAGGTACATCACACATTGGTTGGGGTATAAGTCAGTTCAGCCAAATAGAGGAAGAAGTTTAAAATCGGGTTGCCACTATATTCGACCCTTATCCAACGGTTAGAAAGCTATTATTTGGTAGATAGCTCATATAAACAAGTTGTCTCGAAATCGTTAACAATTACTGGAGAGTGATGGTCATGTAGCTATTCTGACAAATCGAAGATGCGTCTGAATTAACGTGTATTATGTTACCACATTGAATGTAATTTTGGGAGTCGCCGCGAGATTTTTGGGGATGTTTTCTGTACTTGTAAGGACTCTACCTGTGAATGGCGAAAACATTTTGTTTGGTGAAGATTTAAACGATTGGCTGCCTTAGTTGATGTGTTAATACAAAAGGTTTCGTAATCGAAAAGTTTCAACGTTACATGTTCTAATCATCTATTTTATCCATTCAATCTGGTATCATTCTCAGCCTGGATTTCAAACCAAACTATGGAGTGTTCAGTAGTCTACTTTCAAGCTATTCAAAGCGCTGTCTCGGAAGATCCTCATGCAGGCAACGGCGTCGTCTCTTAAAATTTCATTGATGTCTAATATTATGACCAGTCAGACCTTTTGTTGAATCAAACTCTTTCAGAATTAATCGTTTGGGACATAAATACGAATGTCCGCAAGCCCTTGTAGTCAAACAGGAAGTATCGATCACCTTTTCATGCACCATCTATTATTGGCAAAAAAAACCTTCAAGTCTCTAAGATGGTCCCTTATTTCGTGTCCGATCAAGATAGTATCGTGGGAAATAAGCTTTGAAAGATCGTCCTGGATATCTTTAAGTGTCTTTCCAACGCAACATGTGTATTTATCATTGAGACACCTTGGTTCAACAGAAATATTTACCTACAGGTAATCTTTGGATCACAAGAACAAGATCTGTGAGTAAAAACCTCGCTGTATCTCTGGTTCAGGTTGTCGTCGATTATTGTAACTCGAGTGACGTCCAAGTTCCCATCAATCTTGGTCTTCTATCAGACGTATAGGTACTTTTTTGCAAGTTATGGCTGCGACCTTCATGGTAGTTTCGGTACGTGGGCTATTTGCAGTCAGAAAGAACTTTGAGTACTCCATGTCGTCGTTTTTAAGATTAACCTGATATTTTATACGATATACAATTTGTAAACTGCTTGGTTTGGGGTCTCCCAAAACTGGACATAATTTCCTAGTTCTGTACTTCACTAGAATTAGAAAAGTTGATGGATGATTTCGTGTCGGAAGGCACGATATTGCTTGAAGGGTCTTTTACTCCGAGTTGCGAAATTGAGATCGCCAGTATCTAAAGCATATAAATTATCACCGTATCAAAAGATCAGGAGTCAATTTAACGTGGTTGACCACTGGGATGGAATATATTTCACGTGATGGAAAAGACTAGCCTAACAAGTGTTCCCTAATCCTAAGTGAGTAAACCACGCGCTTCTGGCGTTCCAAATTCACAGAATCCATAGTTTATGAAATGGTGATCTAGCTTATTTAAAGGGTTCAAACCTTATAAATTGTCAAAAAAATAGAAGAAAACCATGAGAATCTTCTCGTGGTTTGGTAAATCTCAGCACACGACTTTGGGCTGTAATTCAGTGGGTTGTGATCAATTTAATTTGGGATTTCACTAAAAAATGAGTGGGAAACAAGGTATCTAGAAGATCTAAAAATGATATGGGCACCGAAAATTTATGAAAATTCCGAAATCATCATACCTCTGTGAGGGTGGTTGCAGTAATTGCAAGTATTCAGGCTTGCACAAAAATCGTGATTGTGTTTGGATCTGCATGGACACCAGTCTTTGCAACAGTCTAGATCAGTTCGTGGATTACCTGGTTTACAGATATCAACTAAGGGGTCGGAGCGTGGCCATGTACATGGCTTCGTATAATAAGGGTTGGTGCAGATACCACAGTGCAAGTATTTTGCCATCAATTCATTGTAGAGTCTATTTGTATCAGAATCCATGAGAAAATTTGAAAATTTCCAGCTTTGTAAATTATTTATTCTTGAGCGACTCGTGAATCGTGTTTAATCTTCACTAATCATTTCTTTATTTTTTTAATAATTGAATGAAATTTTCAGAAAGTATTATCGGAGGTTTTAGATTCAAAACGTCGTAAATCTTGGTTAGAATGATTCTAAAATCATGAAACTCATCGATAATAACAGATCTCGTTTATACCGGTTTCAAATAATAATTTTCAAAACTTTTACGATGTCACAAAAATCAAAATTATAGTTAAAACAGTCGGGATTCGTCTGCATCGATTAGAATTCTAATTCTTTGATCTAAAACGCTGAAAAACGGTAAAGATCAACACGATTTATTTAGCTCGTTCTGTGCCGTTTATTATAATTTTATATGAGAATTTGTTTGTGAGTGAAAAAAGGGATTTTCATTCAAATGACAAGATATGAAAAAACGCGCCGAATTGATGGCAGTATACGCCGAATTATGATTGGCGCCAACTAAATAGCTAGGACAGTTGAGAAAGTATTCTCATGTACGGGACTGCGTATGTTAGATCACATCTCAGAGGTACCACTTTAAATGATTAAGCATGGATTTCTTTCAGATATAAAATACCGGCTGATTATGCATGAACCAGATGTGAGATCAACCAATGACATGGTTCGGACAGTTCAACCTTAAGATATCCCTGGAAATCTTCGGTTGTAACACATCCAAAATGTGTTTTGTGGGCAGTTATAAATATATGCCACCAATGTGTTGTTTCACCGCCACATTCCTGTACACTAGCTTCACAAGCTAACGGTTTGTTCATTGGTTTTTATGAATTTTACCAACACCACTCATTCATCTTGAATTTATTCAATTGGTACTTTGTTTCGATCTCAGTCTAACCTTCTATGGGTGTTCAATTTAGAGCACTTAAAATTTTTGTGAACTCGTAATACGTTTAGACTGTTGAAAGTGAGTATGCATGTTTAAAACGTTAATCGAATGAGAAAGTGTGTGATGATTTTGATATCCAAGCGCGGATACGTGACGAGATTAGAGTGATCAGTGGACGAGTGTTGATAACATTGATCTTGTCTTAAAAACTTCACAAATTACAGTAAACACCAGAAAACGGTGACAGTTTAGCATGGGATGGAGAGACGTAATAAGTCGTAGAAAGCTAAATACCTGATTTAAGGCCGCAAGAAATGGCCTATGGTTTTGAAGCCTGAGCCAAACCCTTAAAATGATAGGTTATTAATTTATATTCAGAAGATGACAGGGTTCAAGGCACATTCTATGTACTTAAAAAAAATTCAATGACTAACCATCACAAAATAAACCATGTTCCAGGAGGTCCCGACTAAAAACTGAAACTTGAGATGATAAAGTTGTGAATTAAAAACCAACTACAAACGAACACTACATGGGCAATATGATTAAAAAGTTGGTATGTGGATTGCATATGAAAGGGTTTATTGAAAACGGAGTCTAACTGCGTTTATTTGTGTTTATCAACGTAAGAGACCTATCCTTTTGATGATTAGTACCATGTTTAGAGGGTTGAACCATATTTGATAGTCGATTATGACCATTGACGTGCCACTACTCCGAGATTTTCAGACATTTATAGGAGGAATTTAGTGTTGAAAGTGGTAAAGACAAACGATGTTTGTGCTAGGATTGTAGAATACAGTTAAATATTAAAGGGACCGTGAACAATTATAACCAGGATAGTACAGGTGAATATCCTTCAAGTTTTGATAAGCTCATAGACATATTGAGGTTGTTAAAAATAAGTGAAATATCCTTGATAAAGTTTCAGTGTTTACTCCATTAAACCCCATCATTCAATGTATATCTTAACCCCACCTGGTAATGTAAATCAATTTTGAGGCTTAGATAGCACAGCAAGCAGATAACCTATAAGTATTTAAAACTATCAGACCAAAAACGGACCTAAATTCTGATAAATACACCTAAACTATCACAACCATTAATAATTGTAGAATTTCAAAAAAATATCGGTTGAGTAATATTTCAATTTTCCATTTTAGAAGTAGAGTTTCAACAACTTTTAAAAAATTTAGCTCAATGCTAGTTTTCAGGTATGTGATATTAAAACCCTAAGAATTAATGGAACCCTTGGGTAACTCTTGAGATGTTAGATTTGGGTTTTGATTGAAAATATGTTGTACGACAACGAAACCCGAGGTTTGGATCCGTTTGACTCATTTCGTTTTCTGAAAATTGGAGGTATAAAAAAAATAAACGATTGAAACCGGCGTCAATATTTTGTGATGTATTATCAGATGCAAACGCGTGCAATAATCTATCTCCTAATTACTCGAAATTTCTTGGGAATGATTTTAACGAATCACCACGTGGAGTTCATATTTTTGAATAAAAGCCATCGCGCATCTTCGGGGGTCATATTCATTGATTTATGTTTTCACAATTTCCTATTCGCTTTAGTAGACAAAAACCGATTTTTAAAAATTGAAAAATCTAGTATCGGTTAATTTTTTGGTTTAACCCCAAAAACTATTCTCTTACAGTTTAGGTATCCCAAGAATTAATTAAGAATGATAAATGGATTCAGGGGGCAATAATATGTAAAACATGACGTTTTTCACAGCTAAGTTGTTTTTAGAAGGGAATAGATAATTAAGAAAATGAACTTCTCCGATACCTGTTTTCCCTAAAAATTTAACTATAAGAGAAAATTTGGCCTCCCAACAGAGATTTAGATATCATAATAGCCTGCTTTAACATTAATATGGTTATTTCTTTTTTGAAGTTGTTTACTTTTCTAGGAAGACTCTGCTGGGTGGCCAACTTTAGTGTTCCTCGTGACCTATTTCGATTTGTAAATTGCCAAAATTGAAGGTAAACCAGGCAACGAATTAATGATTCATAAAAACTCAACAATAAATTTGGTGAAGGACTTAGACTGCCTTTTTGAGTAAAAACCTATTTCTGGCTTCGTACGAAGTCACAAATTCAGAATTGGAATTAGCGAGTCCCATCTCTGATTTGTTTGGTCGCCAATTTAATATTAGTGTAATTTTCCACATAACGAGATAGTAGTAATCTACCGGGTTTTGCGACCTATAGTGGGAATATTTTAATGAATTTTTTAACATAACAAAAAGAACTGTATCCACCTAAATGAAAACAAATATTAAAAACGGGTATACAAGGTGAAAATTTGGTTACATTTATCTGGGTTTGCATTCAATTACACGAAATGTTACATGGAATTACACAGAGAATCAAAAAAAACAAAGCACTGTAAAATTAATTAATGTTAAGTTTGAGTTTTATTTAAGCATTATTTTAGTCTCTTGGAATGTCTTGTTCGTTAGGGGACATATTCAAAGACGATTCACGGTGCAATAAAAAGTCGGAAAATTTAGCATTTTTAATAGTGGTACATGTAAACGTCATTCTTTTTATTAAACTATTTATTCCATTTATGATAAATTCATACTTGAATTGTTCTTTATGCTGCTGAAGGCTTCGTATGTAGTTAGGTATATACATCCTTTACTCTCTGGTCACCATTTTTTCACCTTTTAAAACCATGTTTAATATCATTTTTTTTCATCTAAGTGGATACAGTTCTTTTTTTATGTTAAAATATTTATTTAAAAAAATTCGCACTGCTTGTCCTCACGATTCGCACTATTTATCGCAAAACCCGGTAGTGAAATCCTAATTTCGATTGTGCTAGTCGAGACTTCCAGACTTCTATACTTGATGTTTGGGATTTTCTGTTTCTTACAGTCAAAAAAATAAACAAGAAACTTATTTTTGGTTTTATCAGGATCCCGAAATATGTTTAAACATTCAAAACTACTGGGTTTTGAAAAATATATGGCGGTTTCGACTTATAGGGTTTCCCGGTCAAATCCGTCACTTTTTTTAAACTCAAATTTTATGAATATTTAGCACTAAAAAACAATAAATTCTACATCGATTCATTAAATTCCTCTCATAACTAACACCTATTGTATTTTAGAATATTTCGGTAATAGCTATAACAGTCGGAAGGTGCAATTTTTATTGAACCACTTGGTTAAATAGGTCGGTTTCTGATCTCGGGACGCTGGTTTTACAATGTTCTTCAATTTTGGTAACAAATTTTAAATCTGGTTAAGGAAAGGTGAGTAAGATGGAAGGTATATTACCTGCGACCCTTCTCTTGCAGCGTGGTCTGGACCCTATTCGTTTTGTGGAACCTCACTGTCCATTATGAAAATACATTCGTGTGTTCCACTGGAAAAGAACAGTTCAAAGGCCTCCATGTAGTATCCACAAAAATGTTCTTCCATGAATGGGTGATTCTGTACCTTGAAGAATGCCAAGTGACAAGAGTCCTCAATATCAGAAACCGACATATTTAATTTAATCGAAAGTGGCTCAACAGAAATTACAACTTTTTGACTGTGATAGCTATCATCGAAATATGCTTAAATACAAAAGTAGGTGTTAATTATGAGAGGAATTTAATGAATATATGTATAATTTATGTTTTTAGTTCTAAATATTGATAAAATTTGAGTTAAAAAAATGTGACGGGCTTGACCGGGAGATCCTATAAAAGAGTAATGGTTTTTTAAAATATGTTTTTTAAGCGTCACAACTGAAATATACTTTACTAAAATAGTTAATAACCAGGTGAATCATAGCAAAAAATTAACGGTTAGTCTCCGTTTGTCTACTCTGTTCAGGCAGTGTAGAAATAAACATAAAGTAGAAACCCCGTATTTGCACCCTCCAACGTCCCACATATCTTGATGATATTCGCATCAATACGCTGTAGCTTATTAGCAATGTAGCCATACAACATGAAGGAGTGAATGCCTAACTCTTAAAAGCGTTCCTACAAAATTTCGTTAAGGTAATTGAGTTATAAAAAACATATTTTTTCAAAATCAGGTAGTTGTTTAAAAGAAAAGAGCAATTTATGCACCTGTTAGTGGTGCCATAAACTTTTTACATTTAAATACATTGAAACAAACTAGGTTGATCGCATGATTTTAATAATTACATTTCCATTGTAGGCGACGTTGAAGATACAAAAAAATACATGTAAGTCAAATCGAAAATCTAAGATTTGAACTACGAGAATGATAACTAACTTTCATCCAACGTATCGATTCATGTCTTTACTTAGTGATCTGCAGAATTCTTCACTTTTGATGGCATATTCAATGTCTATACATATTTCCTGTAGCTATTCTAAATTCCTATGTAGAAGTTTTGCCTTTGTTCAGAAATAGAACAAGAATCATCATAATTTAAATCGTTTGACTTTGCGCACTAACAAACAATAGCGGTGCGTAAATTCTTTTGCCATTTTAGACCCAAATTTGTTATTTTCTTAATAGAATTTGAAGTTTAAATGTTTTTCACAAATTCATATAAAAACGTCAGAAAGACAAAGAAACGAATAATAAAATTTTTGCATCAATTTGTACCGATAACAGGTTTTATAATGAATAAGAGCCATGTGAAAATCCAGGTGGGCCACGCGGAAACCGAAAACGGGCGTTACAAAAATTCAAAATGGGGTACCAAACTAAAACTCTGAGAACAAAATGGCTTATTTGAGCATTTAAATCATCATATCTGTTTTACAATTTACTGCGGGATTCGTCTACTAAGTAAGAGAAGACAGGTTCTATGAGAAAAATCAAATAATTAATAAGCAAAAATAATTTTATTAATGTTAAAATAGGCCATTTTATTCTGTAAGTCTCATTTCGATGGCATATTCAGCTTCAAGGTGGTCCTGGTTAAATGTAAAAACAGGTATAGATTCAGAACTACCGGTTGTAACATTAAAATCCAAAAGGAATTCACGAATCTTCTTTTAGACTGTTTGAAATGAGCTCGCTGGGCTTTCCGTGCGTAGAGTAAGTTGTTTACCATCGTATGGGTGTTAACTGTCAGAATTTATTGTCAATTTTAAGAATTTCGTGACATTCAGGGTCAAATAACATACTATAAAGAGGAAGAATTCAAATGTATATTTTCTGTTTTTAAATTTTGATCTAGAGATTAATTAGGAAACATTTTTAACCAACAAGCGGGGGGTGTTAGTAAAAACACGTTGAAGTTAATGAGAAAATATGAATCAAGAATTTCGAATTGTCCACACGTAAGAATTTAAATGTACACTGGATTTAATGTATAGATGAAGATAATACAAGAAATTTACCTGAATTCTGTCGATCATTAAGTAACAAATTACCTGATTCATAAAAAGCGTTAAAATTTATACGGGCTTAATATCCCAACGGTTTAATTATTGTCAATTCCCTTCTTTAAGTTAAAATTCTTAGAAATTTCAAAACGAATGATTTTTTTTATATAGCCTGAGACCAAACAACCTTGAAACAGTTATTTTAAAGACCATTAGAAAACTGTCAATACACGAGTATCATGTTAAAGGTTTTTACCGTCAAACTCGGACATTTGTAAATTTAAGAAGGACATTTGACAGTTCAAACTCTGGTATAATGTGGAGACTGCACAAACAGAATGGATAATTTTACGCGTGTCATAATTTCTCACTACAATACTAAAATTAAAAAAAAGGTAAATTTTAACTTATTTGATTTTTCATACAGTCTGCCAGGGTCGACTCTGTAAACAAACACAGAGAAAAAATTTATATTTCAACTAAAAATATTGATATCAATGATTAAGTTGGTCATTGTCATCACACCGGTACTGGTTTTGGAAAATCCATAAAAATCGATCGGTTATAATCAAATATATGTATATTTACAAAGTTCAACACAAATCCATATGCATATATAATCCAGAATGGGTGAATTACATTTTCTAAAACATGTGACATTCGCATCAAAGTAGATTTGGAACGTTTAAAACTTTTTTCTTGATTCGAATTTATTTCAACTGTAGTAAAGGGTGAGAATCCAGTTGTGACTGTCATTCTTATCCAAGAGAAGAAGAGAATTCTTAGAAAGAAACTCTTGAGATGAGATAAGTAATAAAGGCTTTTATCCCTTTTGAATCTTTTTCCAACCCATCAAACCGCGATTCGCGAACTGAGTCTTAGATCTACTTATTAACCAATTGCTGCTTAAAGAAATATGATAAAAATTCATTTGTTGCAATACATATTTAGCATACCGGGTCGATGTGATTCAACAGGGTGCATAATATTGTGTTATAGAGTGATTTTTTGTTTCGAGTGCCTCGTACCCTCAATCTATTCAGTAAGCTACGATCTATTGATTGGTAACGGTTTATAAATGATACTGATATTCGAATTTTCTTGATTTGTATTTGAACTTACGATAGAGTAATGATTAGATAAACGTCGGTCCAATCCTGAACAGGAGAGAGTTAACTGTTTACAGTGAAGATATTGTGCTTATAGCTGGAGTTTTGTAACGAAAAATATGATGGAATAATTTGGATTGATTGGTAAATTTGATTGTGGCAATCGAGAGATATTTTACTGGAGATGTAAGTTGTCAAATCAATTACATTTGAACTAATTGAATAACTTGATTATATCCAATAATAAATCATCAATAGATATCAAGCATAAAGTCATGAATCCATATATTCTTCCAGGCTCTTTCGCGAATGTATAACTCGACTGATGACCTCAGTAACTGCTACAAAAACTCCGTAATAATATTCTCATACTGTGCCTTTATAGTTGCCACCATTAGTGAAAAACATTTTTTAAATATAAGATATTTTGCGCAAAAGCTGGTTCGTAGATAGCACTTTTTGCCCTCATCGTGGCATGCACAGTCTAATTGTGTTTATATTTAAGCTATGACCAGCTATGATCTGCCAGTGAAGGTGTAAAAATTTTTATCCACAACATTTTCAATCTATTATCTAACACCTTATTCTGGTTGAAATAAGAGCCACACCCGCCTTGAGTCACCAAAAAATTACTTCGTGACAATAATCGATGGTCATGAATAGTCGTACAAACTCAATAAAAAGATCCAGCACTAACTAAGATCCAAAATGCTCCACAGTTATTCCGGTACAATTTTGAAGGCAGGTGCATCAAATACAATGTTCTCTCTTCATAAACATCCTTTTTCAAGTTTCAAACTAACCAATAAAATTCTTATTGATATCCTTGAATATATTAATTCAAATAATCTTATAATGCACGGCCAGCAACGCAACAGAGCAACAAATAGAGGTAGTGTAAATATCTTATGCGCATGATCGTATAATTATGGTCCTTGCAGATTTAGGGAAGAAGATCATCACATCTTTGAAGAGCATCAACAAGTTTGTTGTTGTGGACAATGAAGTAGTTGTGAGCTTAATATTTGGTGTTGTCGAACTTACTGAAGGACGTTTGTAAGGCTTTGTTGGAAGCTGATGTGAATATTCATCTTGTAAAGCGTTTACGAGAAAATATTAAGTATTCTTGACTCTAAAGTCATATCTCAGATAAATCTCGACGAAATTCCACCTGGAACCAATCGTAGAAAATTGATTGAGAATTGTCTATTCCAGGAACTCTGCAACGTAAAAGTTAATATAAATTAGTTATTGGATCCTGGGATAGAACCTTGGCGGCCAATTAAGGACGAGGGTCCCGATGTCGTCATGTTTGTTGGTCTTCAAGGTAGTGGAAAAACTACTTCTTGCACTAAACTGGCATCTTATTACCAAAAACGCGGATTCCGTACATGTGTTGTCTGTGCAGACACTTTTCGTGCAGGTGCATTTGATCAATTGAAACAAAATGCAATGAGGTGTCTGTTCCATGATTCAGAGCTCGAATTCCGTTTTATGGCAGCTATACAGAAATCGATCCAGCTGTTATTGCCAAACAAGGCGTTGAAAAATTCAAGAAACAAAACTTCGATTTGATTATCGTGGATACTAGTGGGCGTCACAAACAAGAAGACTCGCTGTTCGAGGAAATGCAACAGGTTCTAAATTCATGACTTAGGTTGCCCAAGCTATTGATCCAGATAACATTGTTTTTGTCATGGACGCTTCCATTGGTCAAAATTGTGAAGCCCATGCTCGTGCCTTTAAAGAAAAAGTTGATGTAGCTTCGATAATCGTCACCAAGTTGGATGGTCATGCCAAAGGTGGTGGTGCCCTTTCTGCGTAATATCAAAGATAATTTTAGCGTTGCAGCAACAAGAAGTCCAATAATTTTTATCGGAACAGGTGAACACATCGAAGACTTCCAAACGTTTGACGCCAATAGTTTTGTCGGCAAATTATTGGGTAAAAACGTTCTTAATTTAGGTTATGGTGATATCAAGGGTCTTGTTAATAAAGTTTCCGAGATGAAACTGGACCAAAATGCTGAATTAACTGAAAATTTGAAGCAAGGAATCTTCACATTACGCGACATGTATGAACAGTTTCAGAATGTAATGAAACTCGGATCCTTTGGGCAAATAATGGAATTTATACCTGGTTTTTCAGCAATGGGACTTGGCGAAGACGCTCAACAACTTTCAACAGATAATTTCAAGAAAATGATGTGTGTTATGGACTCGATGACGAATGACGAGCTGGACAGTCACCAAGGCTCGAAGTTATTCACCAAAAACCCCTCTAGAATAAAAAGAGTGGCTTTTGGTGCAGGAGCGTCGATTCGTGAAGTGCAGTTGTTGTTATCTCAACATGGAAAACTGGCAGAGGCAGTCAAAAAACTGAAATCCATTAAGGGAATATTTAAAGGTGAGAATGTTTATAACTAGGTAATGATATCAACCCGAATTTAAACAAGTCCCAAATGGGCAGATTTAATCAACAAATGGCAAACATGCTAGATCCTAGAAGTTTGCAACAATTAGGTTTTATTTTCATTTATTATAGGTGGTATGAGTGGACTTATGAACATCACAAAACAGATGCAGGCAGCTGGCAACCCCTCTCAAGAACTGGGACGTGGCAGGAAACGCTGATTTTTTATTTGTAGTTAGATAATTTCACCTAGTTTTATGATTGATTCGCCTGATAGTCAACAAAACAGATATTGCTTTTCACGTACGTCGCAGAGAGGCATTTTTATAATTTATCTATCAAAAGCTTGTTGAAATCTCAAATTGTATTTTTTATTTTTAAACCATTTCATATATACTCTTAAGGCAATAATATATCTGTATTTTGTCCACTGTTTTGGTACCATACTTGTTGCGTGATTTCTCATGCTATTTATGCTCTTTTAGCGATTTTTGTGTCAACCTTGTGTATGTACTGATGTCTCATATCTGATGGAGATTAACCAATGTCCAGAACTATGTTTTTCAGAGATATACCGAAGTTTTTCCCCATGTTGGTGTGTAATAAAACTGGCCTTCGTTTCCTTCGTAAATACATGGCGCATGTGCTCTTTCAATAATATGCAGTGATCGTTTGGTATGGAAACAACCTTATCAAGAGAGCTAGAAGAATCCACCGTTTCCGATCAAATCCTGACAGAGGCAATCGATCTGATAAACAGATCCGAAAACCGAATCGTTTTATATTTATGTATGAAAATATTGGTAAAGTATTTTCACCAAAATTACGATTCACTTATTAAGTTAGAGACCATCCTCAAATTGAAGTTTTGGACTGTTAATTCAGAATTTGTTTTTAAATTTATCATATGCATATCTGAAAATTTGGAAAAACTTCAAAATGTCGACATTTCGAACTATTTATACGTTGTTAATTCAACGCTTGAAAAGTATCAACAATTTTCAAAGAATGCCCCTGAAAACGAGTGGATCAAAAATCGAGGCTTTACATACCTTTTGATGTCTTGCAAACACATACTGCGAATCCAATCCAAACATTCCCATCATTCATCTTTGCTAAAGAATATCACACAAATAATTAGGATCAGATATCTGGATTTACCCGGTGTTCACATAAAGATTGAGTACGTCAAGTTCATCGCCGCTCTTGTCAAGTACCCTAAGGCGTTTGATAAAAGCCTGAAGATTGATGAGTTTAACCTCATCGCATCAGATATTGTTTTAAACACTGAAGAAGCTTGCTACTTTACAGGAAATACGGCTTTGATGCTTAATATCTCGATTTTTAGACTATTTTCGGCGTTGGTTCTTCAGCTCGCTAATCTTGGTAAGTTTTGACTTAAAAACCATTTAATTATCATTTTTTTGAAAACAAATAATTACCGGGCATGGTATGGGAAAAGAATTTGAATTCCCAAATCGGCACAAGGAAAAAAGATAGCCTAAATACACTAAAGATTGATATTTTTATACATTTCTTCGTACATCAAACTTTATGGCAAACTCGCGAAGAGTAACCAAGACTGGGCAATAATTTTAACTTCTACCAACAATATGGATTCTCAAAAACTTAACGAGTGATTTGGGTGTTAATACTTGTACCCCAGATAAGTAAACCATGTTTTACTTCTCGTAGAAGGTCGAGAAATAAATTTTAAATAGTATGTAGTTGTAAATCTATAAAATAAACTTGGGTCGAAATAGACGCTCTCTTTTTGTTTGCAATCGAATTATTTTCAGGTTTTTACAACCTCCAGATACTGTTACATACTTCCATTAAACGAAACCATGGGTCGAACTCAATATAAGCATAGTTCCAGTGTTAAGTTGTTTTTTCGGAGTATTTTGGCTTTTGATAACGGTAAAGACATACCTTACGGAATAAAGTTAGGTTTGAGAGGCACATTTTTTTTAATAATGACCACTTGGTTCGGTTTTTTAAACAATTCAAATTTTGGGATTTAAAAGGCATTAACAACAGGAATTAATGGTCAGTTTATTTGGTATTTGTTCATAAAATTACAGCTTTGTTATGCCAGAAAAAACGTTCGTTCCAATTCTTCACCTGGTAAAGTTATTTCAAAAATAATAAGAAAAAAACGATTCCAGATTCCAGCAATAATAATATTAAAGTCTCATCCGCCATTGTGTCATGTTGGCGTTTCGGACGTAATTTTTTATTATTTCATATTTGGATTGTATATTCAGGTAAAACAGAAAAATCTATCAAGATCGTCGAAGATTTTAGTGCTCTATTTACTGCCTGGAGTGCCGAGTTTCACCCAATAGTTGAAATGACTTCCAATGACGACCACAAACTCATCAAAATTCTGCTGGAATTACTGCTATTTTACTCTAAAATACCAACCGATCAGTATATCTTTTTTCAGACAGAAAACTAAGGTTAACCTGGCTAGATCCAATGGTTTTATTGATGAATCTGTTGAGGTACTTTAGATACGATCGTTTCTTCATCATCGATCTACTCAGCAATAATATCGTATTCATGGAATATTTGATCAGGATTTCCAAATACCTAACCGCCCATCAGAAGCATGTGGGCGACGAATTTTTACGATGCCTGTCAACTTTAGACGAAATGTGCCAATCCATCATGAAATTGTACAAAAATAACAACTTCGTATGCAACCCAATGCCGTTGGTCAAGGTTGTTCGGACCTTAATTAACGCATATAAATGATAGTTTAGAATTAATATATTTATTTCCATCGCCTCGTCTAGAAACGATCCAAAAGTTATATTGATTAAAATATTGTTGAATTTTGGTCAACCATCATAATCTCTGAACATTCATTCAGTTCAAGAAACCGATATATAAAAATTTTACGCTATATAAAACCTGAATGTCATCACAAAAGGAAAATCCGTAGACATCACAAAAGAATAACAAAATTATATTGTGAAACTGAATCTTCATCGCAAACCACTCGGATTAAATAATATCAGCATTTCTTAATAGGAAAAAAGAGAACGTAATACATCAATTTGATTTTACAATAAAAGAGATCAAGACCTAAGAAATGTTAACTTTGGGACCACACATAAAAAATTTATTATTATCTAATTCTGGAGGTACTAGAACCTAAAGACTTATAACTAATGTGTCTAGTAACCGACCGTTCATTGACCCTTCGTGTAAGGTTTGCAAAAGTGAGGAAAATGTGCCAGATGTTCTAATTGTACCTAAATAAACTTTGATGAGATGCCCAAAAGATTTATTAATATTTCCCGATTTACAGATCGTGTAATGTTAACTAGATAACCATGGCTAGAGTCCTCTACCTTTGGAACATCGATGTAGGCCGAGAAGACAAACGATGTGTTTCGGCCGCCTCTTAACGTTAAAGTTTGTTTATCTGGGTATTTTTGGTAAAAATGATACAAATTACACAAAGACCCCTCATCAATATTATTTTGAATAGTGTATGTTAAAAAGATATCCAATTTATATGATATGAAAATGTTTATGGTTGCGTCGTAAAGAGCTAGATAGACCAAGAATTGGAAGTAATTATACACAATGGAATATGCTTCTGCTAAAAAAAGAGTCCTGCAATAGTAATTAGGTCATAATATTTCAAAAACAGCCTAGTCTGCAATATCCATATCCTCATGCTTCACATGACACCAGATATGGATATGGACAGGATGAAGTTCACTTAAATTTCCAATCTTCCGATTGTCCATCTCAGTTCAGTATGGCATCAAAAATTTTTAAACGTTTGGAGCCAGGCCAAAGGCTACGCCCCAGAGGCCCTGCTATCCGATACAGCTATATATGATTTGATTTGGGGTTGAATGTAGGATGCTAGTCGTTAACCATGGTTCTGATGTTATAACTGATGTAATTTGTATATTCAAAAAGTCCTGCTCTCTAGATATACTGTCAGGAACGTTTCGTGATCAGTGTGGTTCTCAGTGTCTCAATATGGAAACACAGGTGTGACCTCTTATCGTGTGGTACTGCTTTTACATTTGCACATCAATTTCAATGGCTCCAAACAATTTCGTCAACTACTCTTTATATGAACTCAATTCTTGAAAGGTTTTACAACTTTTGGTTATTGAACTCATTTTCCTACAAAATTTTCATCGTGAATTTGGCGGACCCAAAAGAGACCTCGAACTATATGAAGAGCTCTTAGATCGAAACTCTGCTTCTGATTTATCAAATTACTTTGTAGGAAATGATTTGCTAGATATACCCGAAATCAGGTTAGAATTTCATGTGAGATTTGGTACATTTTTCGAAGATATCTGATGAGTACTAGTGACTCAGCTTCTATTATCTATGGCTGAAGTTAGGAGTATAGGTCGATGGATGATAAATTTGGAGATTCAAGAATCTGGAACACAGCAACTACTGGACTTTGTGAAATAAATGGCGGTTGGTAATAAAATGTGTTGGCTAAGACACGAAATTCAGATATGCCATATTTTAATATTTTGAAAAGGTTTAATAATAATCAATTGATCTTAGGGTTGTTTCTCTGTTTATGCAGGCATTGGTGATGCAAAGTGTAATTTGACGAGTTTTTTTCTGTAATTGAGTGACATGAAATCGTCTGCTCAGTGAAGAGGGTATATTCTTCTAACACCAAGCCTTAGTTTTTGAAAATGCCTCATTACGAGAAATACAAAACGGGTTGTATTATGGAAGATATCCATTTCGAATAGGATAATTATTGAGAAAAGTATTTTGATTTTTTAAGAATTTTCATAGTAGGTAAAAAGTCAAAGTTTTTATTCATACGCTGGACAATATGATCATTAAATCCGTTTCTCTCCAATGTTAGTTTCCCACAATTAGCCTTCGAGGCTAAAATCTACCATATCAGGTATATTCTCATAATACTCCTCACAGTTGTCTCAGAATTTACTCGAGAACAATATTTCCTAGGTTTAAGATTTAGCACAGAATTTTACTTTAGTTTTTCAAATTAAAAATGTTTTAGTAGATATTTCAAATTGAAAAATGGTTCTTTAAAATTATTACCATTCATTTTATCATGATCCGCATTTATTTGACAAAACCCAATATATCAGAAAGCGTTCTATGGTATGATAGGGTCTGTGTGCGTACCTTGCTTTCGTAGTCTTTTAATGATAATGTTGGTCAAAATAACTATCATGGGTGTCCGAGACCTAAATTTATTCTGTATCTCGGTTGAGTTAGGACCAAGCCAGAGTGTTTCAATGCGTTTTTTTTACAATGGTCATTGAGGTATACAAACCTGAACCGGTGCATTTCTGCATGGACTTTGCGTCGACCGCGAACGCGACGGTATCCACGTACTTGTAGAGTAGTACTCCTGGTAGGCACCCTTCTGCGCGCAGTTAGGGTAGTGCAGGTCTCACACCTGCTAAACATCCCCCCCCCCCCCATCCCTCTGCCCACTAGAGCTACGATACCAAATCGGCATTCGTTGACTGGTGTTTCAATGCGTTAATGCAACGTTATTCCCGTTTTCATAAGTTTACGACAGAAAAACGACGAATAACCAGATACTCCTTTGATTCGAATTTTCATTAACCCCACCCTGATTTAAAAAGCAAAAAACTAGTTACAACAGCATTTTTAATTAAATTCTTTCTGGAAAGGATGCTTTCATTAACTCTTGTCGGTAGAGGTGGGTCAACACTGAATTTTATTCTTCGCTTACATGACTCCAGATCGTCCGTGTCGGCACATTCAGTAAAACAATAAGGTATTTAGAGCGAAGCTAGGATTGTATTAAATAAACCTACTGTACTTTCCGGCGTATACCAGCTTTTGCACTTAAAAATTCGCTCTGTAATATTTAAAAAATTAATTAAATATATTGTTATTCTCCTCCGATAGTCTCTTTTTCATGTTTTTAGGAAAATTTTTTTTAGAAAAAGCCACATCATTAAGGATGCCTGTGGTTTAAGTAGGTCATACGAGCAAGTATAGGGTTTGTAGGCCTGTTTCTTCTTTTGAAAGTTCAATTTCGTTCTTTCGTTTTTTCATTTATTTTCAAGTTTTACAGTTAAAATTTCATTTTAACTAGGTAAAACCAAATTTTTTGGGTTTTAAAAGTTGGAAATTTAGTTAGCTACCATCTGTTTAATTTTGAGGTTCGTTTTGATAAAATAGAATTTGTTGAAATGTTAAATAAATTTTAAAAATAATAGAATACGAGGGGTAGTAATTTTCGGGAATATTAAAATATCGGATTTTGTAAATTTTTTAGAAATTACAAAATCATAAAATTCAGATTTCTTAAATGCGCTACATAATCATTTAACATTAGCGCGCATCTTTTCTCTCAGTAGGGTCTCGTTAATTTTGTATTTCAACATCATGTGTTTGACCTTTAAATCATTACACATTCCCGTCTTTCAGTTGGGGATAATTGAAACGTGGCTAAAGTCACCTCCTGCCAACATTGAGCCAATGATTAAACCAATTGATAATCTAGTTCAGCGACATCGAGCAACATCGTTGATTTTCTTCTACTACGTTATATTACCCAGTTAAATATTACTTAGAAGAACTTTTCTAGTGAATTTTGAAAAATTGACCTTCATATTTTGGTTCATTTACGATAGAAATCTAAATGTACGAGGATATAATTGTGCCTTAAACTTTTGCATCTTACCGGGTTTTGCGATCAATCGTTTGCATCTTAGCGTTCAATGGATCGCATCTAATTTTTTTAAAGAATTGATATCAAATGATAGTTTACTTCAATAAACATATTGGATGCATTAATCAGGATGAGGATGGTAAAAATATGATACAGGATCATCAGTTGGGCGAATGCTTTTTTGACTGTGGAATGAAGGGCAATAGAATTTAATCAGGTCAAATATTGTAAACGTTCATTTTTTTTCAGAAACAGGAATCAGGCAGTGTGTTTACATGGTATTCGCTTATTTATAATTACTTCGAATGAATGAATTCTAACTATTTGACAAGACAAATAGAGTTTTCGTTATTTTTATTCCTAAATTTCGCCTTCGTTTGTGTATGCACGCAAGTTTACATGTATTTGACCTGATTAAATTCTATTACAATTCACTCCCCAGTCAAAAAAACAGTCGCTAAACTTATGATCCTGCATGGCATTTTTACTATCCTTATATTTATAAAATACATTCAATACGTTTATTGAAGTAAACTATCATTTGATAATAGCCCTTAAAAAAATAGGTGCGATTGATTGATCACAATACTCTGTAATTATGTTTTTTTTGTCTTAATTTTTTTCCTCAAAACATGAACAAAGAGACTATGGGAAGAGAATAACAACACATATAATTATTTTTTTAAATATTACAAAGTGCATTTATCATTGCATAAACCGGTAAACCGCGGCCTTTTTTTCGAATTTTGAGAAAATTTGAACCCTGTGGCTTATACACCGGTGCAGTCCATATATGTACAGAATACAATTTTCTTGAAAATTTAGGGGGTACGCCTTATATAAGGCTGCGCTCTGTACACAAGAAAATACTGTAATTGTTTTAATATGGAGTGGTAAAACCTGGTAATGTTTGAGTACATGGGCCAATTTGTCAAAGGGAACCAATGTTTCAGCCGATCTGAGTGTCTGAGGATGATATAGCAGACACTCATTATAAAGTTTCAACAATGGATAAAGAAACAATAAAGTTCACAATAACCTAGATTGATTTTTCGTTGAAAAAAAAGATTAACCGATGTTACGACTAGGTCAAAAGATTTTACTAAGATATTGATGAACTAGTAAACTTCCCTTTGTGGACTATGGTTTTGCCTATTATTCATAATCATTTACTGAAAAAATTGATGAGATCGAAAATTTCCTTTCCAACTTATAAATTGGCGAATCAGAGAACGAACTGAATTCTTCATGTAACCTTTCGAAATTCCTGTATTTCAACCTTTCGTAACTGTGATTATTTGACTCAATATCAGAGGGGTTTTTTTTGAACAATTGTGATCTGAACATGTAGAGAGTGGCAAAGTGGAAGCGTCAAACCGTTTTTCAAAATATTTTACGATAATCGCAAATAGAAGTGGTTATTTTGCATGTTGACACATTTACTATCACTTATATTTTAATCACATGATTTTGATTGTCCTAAATACCTCAAAACCATTTCCAAAATACATCAATAACTGTTCAAAAATTGAAAAGTATTCTACTATAATCAATAAAAAAACAGCTTATGTTGTTCTGGAATGAGTATAAAGACCATTTAAGAATCTCAAACAAATTTTAGATGATAGTTTCTTGGTACAACTCAACCCAAATAAAAAGATGACTTTCAATACTGTATGAGTTATCACCCCTAAAAACAATGTCATACTCAAGAGAATGTCGGAATTTTATGGAAAAACATTGCGCCACGTTATATCTGTGTCGGGGATAAAAAAAGAGTTAAACCTGTTAGAACTGAAAATGTTAGGTTATCGGCATACCTATTGCAAGTCTTTCAAGTGAACAGATAAAACACTGTATTATCGAAGTAAGCTAATGGTATTCTCTTCAAGAGGTTGAGGTGTGCAGATTCCACTTAAAGTCACTACTTAAGTATAATTGTAAATTAAATCATACTGGGTCCTATCACCTTAGTTCTGGATGACATCGAATAAGATTTGAGTGTTAGAATTGACTTATAAGCATCGATAAGGGTGCTCGAATCGCAAGAATTTCACTCACGCTGCTCGTATTTATTGCCATATATACATACTCATAAATCATAAAAACTTCAAAAAATGATCTAAAGTAAAATTCTAGAGATTATACGAATATTTTTGAAAGGGTTTGGAACCCGGAATGTATACAAGCCTTGAATCACTTGATTATATGAAGTTCCAGAAATTATTTTAAGTTCCAGAAGCACCACAAAAAACAATAAACTGCCAGGATTAACATTGGCAACGTTTGAACCGGGTATACTGGCAGTCTTTCAATGAAAGTACATTAATTGGGTCTTGTTTAAGTGGAAATGGAGCAGAATAGAACTCACTTTAGTTTAGACTGATCCTGTGTAAATCTTTCTCACAGCTGGGATAAGGATATGGTCTTCGATCATAAACACGAATTTGGGATAAATTTTAATTATTCCAGCAAAATAACCAAGTTTTATCTTACCTTCGAAAACTGAACTCACTCAAATAACTGTATTCATGTAATTATCACGAATGGGAGTATTTGATAAATCTCTGTTCTGCTTTGATGGGATCAATGTCGATAAAATATTTCAAGATATACACCTCGTTTTCTGTTGAAAAAAACATTCTGGGAACGATTATGTTGGCTCCTATTATTGATAGATAAAACGTTAACAGATTCTATGCTCTAGACATCACAAAATTGGTAACCACTAATTGTCACCTTTGTTAATGATTAAAAAAATCCAATTGAATAACAAAATGTTGACCACGGTTCCGGGATGTAATGTAACCTTGGTCTCGGTAGTGTAAAATTTGGAGTGATGAGACCATAGCTGGCAACATCTATAATCAATCAACCAAAATTCAAACGCTCATCAAATATGTTGCTGATTTCATAAAGTTTGGATAATCACCTCAAAGACAAGAATATGAAGTTAACAGTGACAATGATCAAGATTTGAGGTGAAATAATCAACTTTTACAAACACAGGATTGTAAATGACAACGTAGCATGGAAATCAATTGCAACGATTAAAGGAAGCAATAAAACATATGCTGGACCAAAAATATCGACATTGTGACTGGCCCTACTATCCATTTAAAGGATTGGCTATATTTCCAAATTTATCAGATGCATTTTTTTTAATCATTTAGGCCAACCCTTTTGAATAACATCAGAATTTGAAGACATTTTTTCTCCGAAACAAATAACAAACACAATGCAAACGAGATACGGCCAAACCACTGTTAAAATAAATGAGACACACCCGTTCATCTGCTCAACAAGTTTCTCAAATCAAAAACATACAGGGGAGCTAACCATCCCATGGTCCTACAGACACCAAAAGATGATAAACGGCCAATCTTGAAATATGACAATATCCTTGATTTGATTTGACACTTCTGTATGAACCAAGGAATTTTGGAAACCTGGTATGCCTCTTTTTTTCAGGGGAACTGGTTCACGGTCTAGACCAAGATCCATTTGTCTACTATTTTCGTCTCAATCACTTGGTCACTTGGATTCATCCAAAGACCTTGAAATACAGAGGTTTGAAACAATTCACCATCAAAGATCGGTGCGGGCAACAGCTAATGCTATGCTCCATCTGATGGACAATAAAAATCTTGTAGATAACCGAAGTGCATTTTGAACTTTTACACTCGATGGATCACGCAGTTTGTAATAGAAAAAGTCGTTAACCTGTCCAGTTACATTTTGTGCATGCCGGGTAATATTGGCTGCACCCCAGACCAAAATCATATATTTTAAAGCATTTATCAGAAAGTGACAGATCTTGAGAGATATATAAACTGCAAAAACCAAGTTTAAAGAAAAAAAGAACTTCGAACTAACCAAAAAAATGTTTGATGATATTCCAATTGACTATCAACTCGAATATAACGAAATGTATATAAGAATCATAGTACTACTAAACTTTTTTTGAAAAAGTTGATACAAACAACAATGGTCTAATTTATGTGACATATTGTAAAATAAAAAAAGTATTAACATCTAAAAATTAATCTACATCATTCTCTGTTGAGAACGACTCAGACTTGTAACCAGTTTTCAATAGTTTACTGAAAGAATTCATCGAATATTCCCTGAAAAGGTCCAAATCGTCCAGAAGTTTGCGATACATCTTGAATACACACGAACGAGGATGTTCAAACATTTTTCTTTGGGGGTTTGGAACATCATTTCGAGCCAGGATGACAGTCGCATAAGCCTAAGATCATTTATATTACATACCATATCCAAATGCTCGATAGTTTTACTCATAAAGTCTTCAAGTTGGGACATATTTATAGGTATATTACGTTGAGTTATATCCATCGAGGACAGAATCTTGGTCTGAGCCGAACCTAATAACATATTTGTAATAGATCCACTTCCATATTTAAACTGCGTTCCGGAAGAATCAATTATAGAATTGGCGAAGCTAGTGCTTTTATAGGTTGGCACAGATCGATGTGAGATAGGAATCTTTAAAATGTTACTATCCGAATTAGAGCGCATCGAAACCAAATTAGCCGGCCATTCTTTGGACGGAATGGTACGACTAGACGTCGAAGGGTTAACAGTTCTTTTGGTATTATTGGAAGGCCTCTCCATATCAATGTCTTTTAAATTGCTTGCAGAATATGATTCGTTGATGGCATCTCTTGATGTGGTTTTAAAATTGTGATCTTTCGATTTAAGAATATTTAGCTGTTGAGTAATTCGCGATAAAGACTTTTTGCATGGACTCAAATGACTCTTTCCAGGCAAGATATTTGAATAGGGTTGAGTCTTTTTCGATTTATGAACCATTTTCTTCAGAGGATCTAACGCTATTGGTACATCAGACAATTTAGCTGAAACAGTTTTTGAAGAAGCTTTTAAAGAATTTTCGCCATCTATTGGTTGTTTGTTAACTGACAAACCAATAGACGAAGCTCGAGGAACAGATGAATCTGACCGAGGAATTTTTTTGGATCCATTTAAATCTTTGGACTTCGATAATGGGGTTTTAGAAGTTCCTTTGTTAGCAAGAGAATATTTTTTTGAAACAATTTGCAACTTTCCAGAAACACCATTGAGAGGCTTTTTGACCGGATCTGGTGGTTTTGAAGGTATATTTTTAGATGTAAGAACCTCTTCATTAACAACAGGTTGAGTTTCACTTTTAGACTCAGTATTAATCGAATTTTTATCTGGTATATTTTTTGTAAGATATTCTCTCTTTCTGCGGGTGAATGTGATATCTTCGTTTGATCCATTAATAGCAGCCACCTCATCAGATGATGTATTTTCTGCATGGGGATTTGGCGGAATATTCTCACTGTTGTGAGGAATACCAGATGCTTTTAGATCTGCAACAAGGATATCACGGTGGTCATCATCGAGTGTTTTATTAAGTTTTGGGTTCCGAGTCTTTGGTAATTGATTAATGTGGAAGGAGTATGATTTAGGCCGTTTACGAGATAGTTTTCGGTTGTTGGAAATAGAAGAAACGTCAAAATCTTCAATGAGACTTGGATTTTCAGCTTTAGAAACCAAATTGATCAACTTAAATATAAAATCGGATTTACTGCTGAGTCATCAACAATGTGATGATAGATAGGTATGGATTTAGGAGTCCATGACACCATATGTTCCATTTTAAGATTCATTATGTTCATACGTGCCACAGCTCCAAATTCTCTAAAAAATAATCGACAAACCTCCAGCAGTCCTCAATGATAATCTAAAATTTTTCGGAGCAAAAGGGTAAGATGAAAATATTTGGGCACCTAATTTTCATATTTAGATATACCTACTGGAGCGTCGCGAAAAATGGCGCTTAGTTTGTTATTCAGTTCGCAACCATACATTACATTATTTGCAAATACGAAACTGATCAAAACAAGCCATACTTGGCTTTTAAAATGATTGCTGTGTTCGCGGGGTCTGTAAAATCACCTTGCGTAATTTCAAACGGCGAATAGTATTTTCCGAACCATTCCATGATGCTTTTAAATTCCTTGCTTAGTTTAATCGAGTAGTCGTAGGGGACACTCGAGATTTCGATACCAATACAGGAGTCGCATTGAACAGACCCAGCCACTTGCATAACGACCTGCCCAACACCTTTATATAATAATCTGACTTACCACTTCCAAGGTCCAGAAATCTGACATGATCCTTTGCCTCGTATTTGGCAATAATTTGATCCATTGCGTCGAACGATATTTCTCCGTACACGTGAGCAGAGAATGGTTTGTATTTGTTGAGTTTCTTGGGCTCATTAATTGCACGATAATATGCCAATGCTAATATGTGTTTCAGCAAGGGTTTGGAGGCAAATGTTTGAGATCTGTTTTCATTCGACTCCTTAATAAATGAAAACAGTTACCACACTATCACCCAAAACATCACGTGAACTCTTAATCTTTTCTTTGACGAGACAATTGAATTCACTAACGAATTCGTGGAGGGTTCTAACGAATTAGAAAAAGCAGACATTGTTTTGTCTAAAAAATACTTTTTGTAAACTGAAGACAAGTAGGGACACTCCTGGGTAGCGAAACAGTATATAAATTCAAATGTACCTGGCAAAATTAAGGAAGAGATGATGGACAAGACTGTTTGTCTGAAAGTTATTACCATGTATTACCGCGTCAACGTAATCAAGTGTAATTTCCTTGAACGAAGATGGACTGATCAGAGTAAATTTTTCTACGGCCTGAGTAACTTTATTCATTGGGTGTGAGTGAGTAAATAAAATAAACAATACATGCGCGTTTGCTAAATACCTGCGCGCTCACCTGGGACTTAAGAAGCGCAAACAATATCACTACGCTCATCTGGCACGTTTTATTCAGTTTAACCAATTGAGAGAATCGGAAATGCTATTTATATAGTCGCGTTGTATCATTCAAAACTAGAGATTGCGCATATTTAAATTATCCTTAGTAACAATGAGCTATTCTAATCAAATGCTAATTCTTATACGATAAAACTTAATTAAGGGGTCAAGTTAATCCTTTGTAGAGCAACATATCCCACGTTATCGCAGCTTAGGGTTGGACCCTGTGACCTAAATCGCATTCCAATAACTCCTGTCCTGTCGGCTGTCGTTTTGGGTGATTTCCTATTCCCCGAGGTACAAACTTTTATCATAAGTTCAGACGGAGAAGATCAAAGGCTATTGACCTCAGCTCGCCTAACGACCCTTCCTTTCTTCTGATTTGGGATTTTAGATGGTTGATTGTATATTAGGTACTTTAGAGCCATTTTAGTTTGAGAAAAACTTCGTTCAATTACCAAAGATTAGAGGAACTCAAACCTATCGAGTCCATTCATTGTCTGAGTGCGATCTCAAAAAACGCAACCATCAAAAATGGTGTTGCGAAATTTTGAAATCCGATTTTTTGCAGGACAGCCTTTTGATTGAGAGAAATACAATTTTCTGCTTTCACATGTACTACCGACCGACCATAGATTAATTAAGCTCCAAATGAATGCAAATCCGACTTATCTCAATCACCTTCCATCCAGATTGTATCTTTGATGAAAGAACATTGATCGCCGTGGCTTTACCATGATGAAAGTCAACATAACCAAAATTTAAGGCAGAAGTGTTCGGCCGTCAGTTCGAATTTCTTTTAAATGCTTAACACGCTTTTTAATCAAAAATATGAATGCAGGTGGATTGTCTGACAATTATATACCTTATAGTATTGATTTTGATAAGACGTAAACCAATTCGTTGAGAGCCTTTAGATCTACTTGTTTGACAAAGGATTATTTCGGGTCCTAATGTTAATCGAGCCTCTGCCAGTACTCGGTCCGATATCAGTATAAACTGATTCTCTTCATGACCATTGGTTCTTTAATCACCACGATTTGGATTGGCCTTGAGATAAAAAATGACGTCCCCATCCTAATAATTTGACTACCTTTAAGCTGATCTCTTATTTTGGAAAGACATAATGACTAATTATTGACAATATTGAATGATACAACTCGTCCTTCAACCACTTTCCGGTGTTTTCCACCTTGGATATGCATTTTCTCTTGTTAAAAAATAAGTTGGTCATTGTCGTTGTTTTCTTTTGTCCTTCAAACAAGACAAACCTGAGCGTTTAACGTTTTAAACTGAGTTGTCAAAAAAACTCTCTCACGAATAAGTGTCAATCACAATCCTTCCAGGCTTATTAAGAACCAAAGTATCAATTGTTTTTTAAAACATTCTACTTGCAGTATCTAATCAATACTTAAGGATGTTTGTCCAATAAAACCAAATAAGATAATTGGATTTAAACTTGTGCATGTAGTTTCAAAGGTTGATGTATTGAAGAATGGCAGGTAAAAATCTAAACGTTTATTATGTGATTCCATTAGTTCGGAACCATTTCTCAAGAGTTCTGGGTTGGTTTTATACTCCATGAATATGATTATAAATGTAACCACGACGACATAATAGTTGTTTAATTTCATCAAGTCGTCGACTATTTATAAATCTGAAAATTTATTTTCTGTCTTACATGTATTTTACATCAACATAAACTCAAAACAAAGTTTGAACCATTTATTTGAACCGAAAAAATATAATCTTTGATAGTTATTTTAAAATGTCAAAAATCCAAAAAAGTCACCTCAACTCAAAACAGATATAGATTGCGGGTTCGCCAATTGGAAAATCCTCACACCCTATTTAAATACAAGGCTACATTTTTTCGGCTTAATCCATCCGTGAACAAGAATCAATCAGTGTCATATTCAAATAAAACACTTGTAAAATAGTTACCCTGCCTTCAGATCAAGCTGCTATACTGTGGCTAAGTAAAAATTGCATATTTTAAATTGTTAAGTTTGGATTCGCATTGCAACAGGATACATTATGAAAAAATGATGGAATAAATGTTAACGATCTCTAGGAATCTCTATTTGACCCACTTATAATCAGGATCGTAGACGAATCCAACCTTTCGATTCAAATCGTCTGCTTGAGATGGACCTCGACTAACACTCAGAAAACTCATACGTCCCGAATACGTATGGAATTGGCTGAATTTTACTATCTTCAAGATTCTTCAGAACTGGCGTGAATATTTTCCAAGCTTCTTCAACCTCGTCACTAAGTTAAAAAAGGTCCACACCTTCTAACAAAGTGAACTTGGGTTCCATTTATGATATCCATTATGAGTTTTACATACGCATCATGGATTTGGAAATCCTGAATCGTACAATGGTATACTTTATGCCTATCTTTGTACGTCAAATCTAATTCGGTTATATGCAGATTAAAACCCTCACCGGGCAGCTTGAGTAATAGTTTCATGTATATTGCCTTCTATTTAATATAAAGTACCTCGTCAGGTTGCATTTTTATAACAAGTTCGTTGATTGCAGATTTTTCAAATAGACCATTGGATATCGGCTTGAACTGTACCCGTACTTCAGCCGATTTCTCTTTGAGAGCTGAATAAAAAAATGTTTAAAACCCTTTCCAGCTTTCAAAATAAATGGCACGCCTTAATGTAGTTAAAAAAGCACCTCTCCACCTATCGTTGTTGATATACATGACAATATTTGCAAATGTTGGAGTTATTGAATCGGGTGGCACCAGTTTGTCATCTTTGTATCCTTTAGACACAGGAATAGATGGATTGGCATCAGGATTGCCAATATATTGACCAACAACAACGTCTTCCATTTTTATTGGCAGAATTTCTTGTAGAAGTTTGATCTTTTAAACTACAGTATACCTTCGCATTCTTGACATCAATATGATTAAGTGACTTTGGCTGCTCCATGGCCAGTAAACTTAATACTTGAATCATATGATTCTGAATGATGTCTCTAATAACACCAGCATTATCATAATAGTTCCCTCGTCCATATGTACCGATATCTTCTTTGAAGCTGATCAGGACGTTGGATATATGATTTCGGTCCCACAATGACGAAAGGACAAAGTTAGCAAATCTGATAACGGCAACGAATACCTTACGGCTAGAATATTTTGGACCATTTCTTTACCAAGGTAATGGTCGATTCGATATATTTGATCCTCCTGAAATAGTTCCAAGATGGCCTTGTTCAATAATTGGGCAGATTCCAAATCATATCCGAACGGTTTCTCGAGCACTACTCTGATCGGGCCAGGGCAGGTGCATAAATAACGGCTAACGAACGATGAAACTACACCATAGACGCTAGGAGGCAAGGCGAAATAAAAGATACGATTGTGGTCGCGATCACGTCCAACATGTTCAGTCAAGTAATTTTCAAAATCTTTAAACACATGATCTTGGTAGTCACCGGAATAAAAATTCAGCTGTTTTGTAAACTCCGAGAATTTTTCCTGATCACCAGTGCCGGTAAACTATTCACATTTAGCCAAACCTTACAAAATTTTTTGATTGATTCGACGAATTCCGCAAGTTTTATAACACTTCTGGAGAATCCGATAATTTTCAGATGGCGTGGTAACTTTTTTGCATGGAAGAGTTCCCTGGCTTAGGCATCATAACCCCTACCATAACGAAGGATATATTTTCTTTCTTGACAAATCTCCCTGGGTTAATTCAAGATTACTGAGGCACCGAAAATCACGATTATAGTAGTGTGGTCAATCATAATGGCTCAGATATTGTTAACGCCTTAATCTAAAATTGGGTTCGGCGTCGTTGTTAATTATTAGATTAATTCTAGATGAACAACAACCAAATCAATCAATATTATCACAAACGAACTAAATATAACCATGAAACTTAACCCCATTCATTTTGAGGTCCTATTGTGTTTTCCAATAAAAATCGATTGACACTATAATTAATCAAACAAATCAATACAATGGTTGATGACGCAGAGGTGCTATATTTTGGAAAAAGTAATCATTTTACGCAATCTCAAAAGTATATACTCGATTCGCGTGCGTGAAATATGTTATAAATTGACAGGACTTGCTATGATTATTAATCATTCTTAACTGATGACGCTAATTGTCAAAAATGGCAAAATGGAATGTGATTAGTCACCCAATCAGAAGCTTAATCGTCTTAACAGTGCCTTTCGCAGATTATGAAACCTTTGAGAGCTGGAGGATATCTATAAAATACGTATTCTGTAGTAAATAGGTTGGAAGATGCCAAGGAAATAGTCTAAGGCGATATTGAACTGATCTGTAATAATAAGGCTACTTCTGACGAAAGATAGTATTTGGAATCTATACACGTTATGGTTTCGTATGAGTAAGATCTACAAATAAAAAGATTATGGATTTTGACGATAATTATGGTCGAACACATGTACACAATTAATTACCATATATGACTTACATATACAAACATCTGTTGCATATGACATTATTATTTTGGCAATTGTCTTTTTATTCGCCATATTCGTGAAAGTATTTTCTATATTGACAATTACAACAATGGACGTGTCTTAAGACGATCAAGGTGGTTAGATATAAAGGATCATTGAATATTAAAATTATTACTCAATATCAGTAGTTTTTGTATGAATTTGGAAATGAGAATCGAGAAGAAGTTTAAACGCTTGACGCGTGAAAGTTTCTTTTTCGTTAAAATATTATTTGATTTTCTGTGTGTCAATCCCAAAATTAAAAAATATACTATTAAAAAATCTACGAGGCAATATGCTGTCATTTCGATTTGTTATAAAAAGTGATCAAAATGGCCAAGATTAACGAAAATATGGTTAACGATGATAATTTGGTGGATTCGATATATACACCAGTCTTTTTGTCCAAATGATCTCTTATTATCAAAAATACTAAATGCTGGTAAATTTTTACTAGTAATTCCACCCGAGTCATCTCGTTATTGTCTTTTGTTTCTCTCACGAATCTAGTTTCAGTGAGCTATAAGCATATCTTTGGTAAACACATTATGGCATGCTTTGATTAAATTGTGAATTGAAAACGTTCACCCAATTTTTGTCAAAAATCATTAGAGAATGGTCTTAGTAATCTTTGATATTTTATTCCCTAATCCTATAGATTTGTTTATAAAGAAGTATTTGTAATTTCGCGTATTCCACCAGTTGATATCCCAGTCGATTTTCAAGGTAAACTTAAGGGTGATTCTTTATTAAAAATCTCTGCTACATTGTATAACTGTGCACTCTCCAATATAATTTTTTTAAGTCTTTAACCTTCTATAGATTCACCTGATTAAATCCAAATACGCCAAAAACCTTTCATTTTTTGGTCCTGTAGATTTCACAATTATGTCCCAGAGTTTACATAGTTCCAAGATTCTTATTCTCCCATCTGTTAACTTCTCGTTTGTTTTTGTAGATCGGTTTTCTTTTGGTTCGGTTATTTAAACCCTGTTAGAGAGTGAGGTCGATAGCAAACCAAGACAAAGATGGCTCAGAAAATCAATTTCCCTTCAATTAACGCTCACCAGGCATCTTGAAATCATGAACTTTTTCGCTTTAAGCCAATCTTTAAAAAAATTATCAAAACAAATTTTGATTGAACTGCGGAAGCTATTCACCGATATAATAACCATCTTTTCTAAATTCAGGTTAGATAAGAAGAAGATAGGCATGTAATATCAGCCTTCACTTCGCAAGGTTCTGGAATAATATTAAGTATATCAAAAAGGTTATGTTGATATAGAGATATTTTTCACATCATAAAACAATACGTGTCGAAGTTTTAAAATTTTAAACAAAAAAAGGTTAACAGTTTGGTAAAACTGGTTCAATAACTGCAACTTTATTCTAAGTTTGACATTAAATATGTCCAAAAAATTCAATTTACCTTTTTACCTTTCTGGTTCAACTGTTAAATGTTATCATATTTGTACAGGGATTTCAAACGTTCTAATTTCCATGCAGTAACCTTGATTTTTTTCATGAAATTTACCGATTACTTGGTTTATGCCATTATATTCAGGTGCATGGTTTGAAGTTATCGAGTTCCAGTATGATCACCTTGTTTCGTATCGCCCATATCTCTTCAAACCTACATTTCATGGTTATGCATCTCCAGAAAACCAACAAGGAGACTTAGATCTACCATTCATCAAACCATGTTGGTCATGATACAGGCTTTTAATTTCAATTTCGTCCTTTCATTATTTCATTTAGTTTTGACTTTTGCAATTTAATTTTAAAACGGTCAAAACTAACCTTTGAGTTGGTAAAAAGGGACAAGTTGTTAACACCTATTTTTTTAACCTGAATTTTTTTAACTTATAGCTCACGGGGGTGTTATAGTTTTTGGGTTGATTATCAGAAATTTAAAAATTAAACAAAATTCAGCCTTCCTTCATGTTCAACACACTACTTCAGAATAATGGATTCGCCTTATCTGTAATGATAATTTTGACTTACCCCACCCCCTTTTCAAATTTCGATTGGAATATTTTTCTGTGTTTTGTTGTTAAGATATCTAGGCAGGACGACTTTATTTTATCCAGATTTGAACCGTCCGAAGGCATGTTCCATGGCTAGGGGCCAGGGGAGAGGGCAAATATTGTTTATTTTTGGGGATTGGTAATTTTGTTTAATTTTTTACTAATTTTTCACAATTCGCGTGCAGGTGCTTCTTTCTTTAGGTTCATGAATCTAAAATGGTGTAAACTTTCTAATGGATGAAGTTTGTAATTTTCTAAAAATCCGATATTTTAAAATTCCCCGAAAATTATAAAAGCCCTCTCCCATATGCCCTAAGTTAAAAAAAATCCACGTCAATAAATGTGTGCTAACAAGACCCAACCCAAAATTCAACGGATGGTGGCTTACTTAAAGTTTCCAACCCAAAATGATAGTTTTGACCGTGTTAAAATGAAATTGAAATTGTAAAAATTAAAAAAACTATATGAAATTATGAAAGGACGAAGTTGAACTTTCAAAGGACGAAATATAACTTAAAACCCTGTAAAATTTAATTTCATATGAGTAGAAACCACATCTAATGAGCAAACCTTTCACATACATAAAATATGTTTCTGTTTATGTCCTGATACAGCTAATTTGGTTATATAATTCACTTGACCTTAACTGCTCGTAACCAAATACCGATTAAATTTTTATCTATGAGCACCTTTTGTGTTTTAGTCCAATAAATATGACATCTTAAACTATATGATAATGAAAAGGTGAGTATTATTTTGAAATTTTTTATCTATAAATCATTCATTTCTGAGTTGATACTGCCCAAATACCTCTGTTATCTTCGTGAGTTTAATTTCTCCAAAAATGAGATTTCAGAATCATAAAATGAATAATATCCAAAACGTGTAATCCACCATCGAAAATTGGCTCCTCTAATGAAGTGAATTATTAAATAAAATATTTGACCAAAATGGCAGCTTTGGATAATTTTTTTTGATACAAACCAACGGGTTATCCCTAAATTCTGAATGATGAATAAAAATATGGTCTTCAGTTGTTAGAGGCCAGGAGGTATGCTTTGGCTCATGCATGCCTAACACTACACACCACATTGACGATCGGAGGAGGTCGGGAAACGTTTCCAACGACTGCTCTATCTGAGGTGTGAAGTTAGAGCATCGATAGAAAAAAATGTAAATCAGCTCTATTCTGATGAATATTGCAAGATGTATGCTTGAAATGTTTCATACCAAGAATTTATTGCATCAAATAATATATAATTTGAAATCAAATTCCAATCATCCGGAAAATTAATATTTTATTTTGTTTTTGACTGAAAACCTTGAAAATTTCAATATAGGTTGTTACTAGTCGAAATATGATTAGGATTTTAACGATAACATTTTAATAATCCTTCAAATTTATCAGGATTATTGCTCTTAATTCAAAACCTTATCGAATTTGTATTATAAAAATCAATAAACATAATATCACAAGATTTTTTCATGATATATTGGCACTTTTATATCAAAAAGTTTATAGAGGATTTGGTCTATAAACGATAACGCGTATATAATGTAGTTGGGATTCCAAGCTGCGTTAAAACATCGCTTAATTTTAATTTTTTTAAATTTACATTTAATCTAAATTACTTATCAAAAAATGATCCAAAGATTTCTGATTTAAACCTGTAAACAAACTGGAATTTGAAATGTTATTATTGTGACAGCTTTCCACAACCGGTAAAAAAGCGGAATTATTTTTGAACCAACAATATGTTTTCGAACCCTGGATTTATTTTTAACGAACTTTTAAAATCTCTACAGATTTTCTATCAAAACAAATAACCACTAGTTTTAATATTAAGACCAAAACTACTCATATTTTTGTTAAATTTCTCAGGTTTTAAACGAAACACTTTTCTTTCTAAAAATATATTGAAATTAAATTAACAAACAATTCTTTATTAGATAGACGTACTACAGTATTAAATTTTTTCATTTTCCGTAGTCAGTAAACCAGTTTTTACCTCCAAACTCGGACATGTGGAAATTCAGAGTCGGACATTCGAAATATGACACACATGGGGACTGAGCCATCAAAATGGCTACTTTTGCATAATTATCACAATATTTCGTGATAATTATACAGCAATTAAAAAAAAAGACAAATTTTAAATTATTTGATTTTAACATGGCTTTTGTCTGTTGGTATCCGAATATGAAGGTAACTGTGATATTAATTAATTTCAGAGTATCTACCATTAGATAGGATGTTTATGTTACGGTAACAATAAAAATTATATTTTTGAAAATTATATTAGTTTTGATTAAAAATTATGATAATTATGCAAACTTGACCATTTTGATGGCGCAGTCTCTAAAAAAATCACATTTTGAATGTTCGCCTGTCCGAGCTTGATCTTGTACATATCCGAGTTCTGAGGTAAAACCATACAATTTAATCAAAAATAAATTGAATAAAATATAAGTTGTCATGTTAATAAAAATAGGCAACCTCAAAATTGACCGATGTGACTGATTAATTAGACAGATGTAATACATTTTTTGTTTTATGAATGTCAAAATTATCTGAAAAATGTATTAAGACTCAGCGAGATAGCTAATTAATTTGTTTGGAAGTACTTTTTAAATCATATACTTTTATGGATGCGCCATTAAAACAATTATCAATTTAACAATCAACATATTATCCAATTAACAAATGTATCATTAAACAGACTTGCAGAGATTTGAAGGTGTCTATTTATTCCAATGAGTCAAAAAAAGTTTAACGCTGTTAATAACATCAAAATAATTTTACTCGTTTTGTAATTCAATATGGTTCATTTTATGTGGTCTATACAAAAAAACAGTGTTGAGAGTTTCATAATAGATTCAATTAACTTTGATTAATTAAGGGTTACTTGTCACGAGAAAAAATACAATGGATATATTCTTCATCAATCCACGAAATATAAATATATTTATTCAGCTTTCAATCATTATTTCTGATTTTCTGATTGATAATATAGTGAAATCTCAAGGATGATCAATCGGTTTTACATTCACTCGCTGCCCAAGTATAGAGATTTTTTTATCAGTTTTGTCACTGTATTCCGATGGATAAATATCAAGGTGCTTTTACGATCTTAAAGCTGAAAATATATGTAAATAAAATGTAAACTTGTGGTTAGAGCTCAAAATAATCTTAGTCTGATGTTTCACCAAAAAATCTGAAACTTATCATCAAAATTTCAATCATTTAATAAAGGACTGCTTTCTTTTTTCAGAAAATAATTCGAAAAGTATTTGGGGTTTTGATGTTTAAACGTGACAAAACAATCAGACTTATTTTGTCCTTGAATTTTGCAGCATTAATCAAACGTATTCTATTTCGGAATACCTTAATATTAATGATAAAATAATGTAATATTTTGTAAAAATATCAAGATAAAACTATCAAATTAGATTTGCTAACTGACTAAAAACGCTAATGCTGTTAACTCTCATCCATTAAAGTTTTGATTTCAAAATAATATTTTCTCAATTCTTCAATGTGTGCATCAATTAAATTGTTAATTTTTGAATAGTTCCCCATCGTTTTTGCTGATCTATGGGCATCAGATTTGTGTAAAAAAACGAATGAGGCATGTTTTAATTTCCACATCAATTTAAAACTTGTGCTGAATTTTTAATCTATTCAACGGTAAGCATTAATCTCTTCTCAAACTAGCACCTCTGATTTGGAGTTTTATTCGAAGTGTGACAGATAACTCAAAAATATCATCATATTTTATAAATATTTCAAGAAGCTCGCTGAACCAAGAAGAAGAGAAATGAATCGTGATCGCAAACTACAATATGTTTTTTTCCAAAAAGTAAACGTCATCAATATTCAGATTTAATCATCATTCGTCATCATTTTAGTCGATATTGCCATGTGAACAGAATTTGATTGAAATTGTCGTTAAAGTTCATTTTCAAATTTTCATCATTTTTTTAAAACCATATAAAACAGATATAGGTTTTTAAATGCAATTATTCAAGAAATTAACGCAAAAGATAAAATACAGGGTTTTCAGGTCTATGTCGCCCTTTCGTTTTATTTCATTTAATTTTTTAGTCTTATAAATTAGAATTTCATACTAACTGGATAAAAGCCAATCTTTTGGGTTTGAAAAAATTGGGCAAGTTGGAAATTTTAGTGAGTCAACATCTGTTTAATTTGATGTTTCTCTTTGTTAACACACTTTTTCACGTGGACAACAAACTTTACAAAAATTGTTTACATATGGGGGGGGG
>JWZT01002718.1:163709-185978 GCA_000827895.1 Thelohanellus kitauei | reverse complement strand
GAATTAATTGAAAACAGGGTTCCAAAATATGATAAGATACAACAATTTAGTGCAACTAAATGATAAAGTTTTGCGAAATTTTCGTGAGCGCAATTATCGTGAGTGCAATTTTCGCGGAGCAATTAACGTGGGCCCAATTTTCACCCAACCAAAATAAAGGTTAATAACGTGTAAAATAACCTCCCGAAAAAAACTGAGCCCCTCTAGAAAAGTATAATATAGAAACTACAGAATTATGACTCCTTTGCGATCTGAAAAATTAGTCTACTATGCTGCTCAGATCATCTCCAACTATCAGGGGGTGGCTGAGACCCAAATAACACTTAAAATATGAGAAAATATCTTGGATACCCTCATCAGAAGAGATTTAAACAAATTGGAAATTACATAGCGTAACATCTAACATATTTCAGCTTTCAAAGTCTGAACATACAATAGATACTAGTTGTTTCCAAATTTCTGTTTTTAACCTTGTTGTTTTTGAACGACTTCTTCATTCACAAACCGAGCTTGATGAATTCTATTACGATCGGTGTCTACTCACAATATTTAAATTACTAACAATTGATGAAATAACTGCTTTTCTGTTATCTGAAAGACGGACAACATTCTCGAAACAATGTTTAAAAAATTAATCAAATCACCTTTTGAATTTCTGATTCTTGTGAACAGTAATTAAAGAGTCACATCCTCTTGATTTCATAGATTGCGGTATAAATTATTAAAATCGTCAATTATTTCAAGGATGATTTCACAAAAATTAAAGCACAATACCAAGTAGACTTTAATTTAATTCCAAAATAAAGCGGATTATATACAGACATTCCTCTGTTTACAAGGTAATTGATCGACACTGTTTTACTTTTTAAACAGATTTTTAAAATATTTTTGAATTTTAGCTTGCGTAAACCGAGAACACGTGTTAACAAAATTGAGTTATGATTAAAATCAATAACTTGTGGAAAAGATTCATGTACGCATATCAGACTTAACATCAAAATGAAATTCAAAATGCTCAGGGAATCAATCGAAGTTTTATTAATTTAGCTAAATGTTCATTTGATTCATAGAATCTTTATCTTGTATTTTAAAACTCTACTCTTGTTAGCCTTAACAGAAAAATTTCTTTGTTAAAAATGAAAATTTACCATAAATTAAGGTTTAATAAGCTAGTTTTACTCGAACAAAAACATACACGAGCGCAATAGAATAACTGACACAGAAGTCAGCCAAACTAAATGATAATGATCATAGATTTCATAGTATAAACAAAAGACCAGTGTAAAGACCATGACTGTGGCTTATCTTTCTAAGAAATACCGACATGAAGAATGTGCTTAAACAAGAATAAATGAGCCCTCATTTAAATGTTCCGACTAAGACTATAGGCGAGTTATTTTTGAACATATTTTTTTAATTTATGTGTATTATTGTCTTTTTATTTAAGAAATAAATTAAAATCGAGTTCGCAGATTAGTGCGTGAGTTTCATAAATTAGTGAGCGGTGTAATTGATTAGTGACCTCTGTGAAAGATTAAAAATTACGGGCATTCTTAAAAAATTTTTGGGATTATTTACACTCGATGTGCAAATGACTGTTTCATACGCATTCCTAAGCTAATTTTATCTTTTTTGGGCTTTGATTCGTAATGGCGAGATAATATTCTTTAAAAATACACCTAAGGGAGACCGGGGGTGGTTACAACACTTCACAAGGCTATATAATTTATCAACAGCGAAATTTTTTACAGTGGTAGCCAAAGTTTTGAGATGAAAATACATGTTGTGTCCTCATTACCACTTTTGTACCCAATAGTTTACCATAACTCTTATAAAAATCAAATTATGGTAAAAAATGTTGCAACCAATCGAGGTCTCCCCTACGTGCATTTTATAAGAATATCATCTGGCCATTTCGAATCAAAGCCCAAAAGGAGATAAAACTGGCTTAGGAATACCCATGAAAAAGTCATTTCACATTGAGTGTGAATAAACCGAAAAGTTCTTTAAAAATGCCCGTAATGTTTAATTTTTAAAATGTGTCACTAATCAATGACACCACGCACCATTTTGTGAACTCGATTGTAAAATAGAAAAGGAGTATTACTGAATATTACACGAGTGTGCGTTTTTATTTCAAAACTTTTCATTGTGGGAAAAACATGCTCCGGTTCTTATGACATCCGGGTTTTGGTTAGCATGGGTTTTTTGAACCTATCAATCATTTTCCCTTATATTTGGTATTTAATTTACACGGTTTTCGGTGGAACCAATCTACCGTGTCAATGGAAGAAGAGTTATAGTTTTTATGCTTAAATGGCAAAAAAGGGGCGGGAGTTTATTCAGTTAATTATTTTCCTTTATGAGTTAATTGAATATTAAAAATGTTGGTAGAGATGATATCAATTGGAAAATAGTTATGAGTCATGTTTAGGTTAGATCACTCAATGAGCATCAGTGAGGAGTAGGAATGGTTCTGGTTGAATTCATCCTTATACTAGAAGCAAAACCACAATTTTGGGATCTCGTATCTCACGGATCAAAAAAATGATATTCGAACTTACAAAAGAAAGAGATTACAATTTTCTTTATTTTTGGTTTGAATCACCAACAATAAAAATTCAAATATATGAATTTTCATTTTCGATTATTTTTTTATTAATTGTAAGACACTGTTATTTTCAAAACTATGATAAATACTTTTCAAAATTTTTTGCCATTCTTGTTTGTCTTGGTTATGTTGAGATCGAATAAAATTCTAAAATTGATGATGAGCAAATGTAAATATTTCTGTCATTTGTTTGATCATTTTGAAACTTACTTGATAAAAAGCCCAAGCGTTCTCATATTCGTTTTGAATTCTTGGCTTGATTCGTCACCAACGCGAAACCTTCTTCGAGTTTTTCTAAAATGAAGCAATTACATTCTCAGCTGTTAGAACATAACCTTTAATTCATAGAAATTACACCTTTATCCACACATTTTAAAAATTTTTGAAATTATAACGTAACAATCACCAATAAAAAGTTTACAAACCTAAGAGAATTGTATTTTTTGCTTCTAGAGGGTTGATGAATCAATGTTGTCGGGAGGATGCCACGAAAATTTTAGCCAGAGTCCGTAAATAGAATCTAGTTAGTATGTTTCAATCACTTAATTACAGTCAATACAACCAGATGAGATTTTTCTTTTTGGGCCTTTTTTTTAAATATTTTAAAAAGTTTGCACATCCTGAATTGACGAGCAAAAAATTATAACCAGTTTTGCAATAAGATTTTCTTTGCTTAAAATTGACTTATAAGACCTAAAGAGTTGAGGTAATCTTTTTACATCTGGATTTTGTGAAATTTTCGTTCCTACTTTTTAATAAACGGCATAAACTTATATTTTTGTCTCATATGAGAACATATAGCGTGGGTTTCTGAAAATTTGTTTTGAACACACAATCAACCTCGTACTTCGTTCGATATTCATATAATTTTACCACACTCTTTATTTAAATATAAACTACATTTCCCTTTTACTGATGTTCCATTGAAATTTTAAAAAGTGTAAAATTGGTTGGTCATCAGTTTAAATTTACACATGCATAATATTAGGGCGTTTAAAAGCTATTCGTGGATTAGTTAGACATTTTGTTCAGAAAACTAGTAGTTAATTTACCGGATTTTCGAACAATACTGCGAATTGAGGAGATGCTTATTAGGCATCTCAAAATTCATGGTTACTATTAACGATATTCTCGCATATTCTTGACAATATTTTCACCCATTTTTCCGTGAAACATGAATAGACATTGTTCTCAAAAAATACGGCCGAAATGAACAGCTAATATCATTCAGAAGTTACATAATATTGCTAGAGATTAACCATGTGTATTTAGGTGCTCAATAAGTATAGTCATAATTCGATGTATTGGTCGAAAACCCCGGTTATAGTGAAATCAAAAGCGATGATGAATTTGTTAAAACATATGATAGTACTTAACACGAAAATAATCTTGAAGTAAACTAAAACCATATTGACGTAAACTTTAATAGAATTTAGATTTTCACTGTGTTTTATCTAAAATCCGAAATTAAAAATATGATCACAAACAAATTGGTCAACTCTTTATAATAAGTACAATATTTTTTAAAATCAACAGCTAATGGTGACCAAATATTCGTAAGCATTGAAAATTTTCTTTGTACTAAAATTAAATCATCCCATTGTGACGGTGATCGAAAGATAAGCATAACCTCCTAATTCATGATATTTTTTCAGGTGCAGATCCAAACATATTCCAAGTTCACTTCCAAGGTGCTTGATTACATCAGAATCCCAAAATTAAAAAAGACACTTGGCTAATATATAGATCTATGTTCATTCCTTTTGTCATTATTATGCAACTACATACCCCCATCATTGTGGTCAAGAAATAATTTAGAAATCTGTGATTTCCCTTTCAAGTTTAAATATGAACTTTTTTCTGATCCATGTCACAGACTACAATCAAGGGAACGTTTGTGATTTTCATAAAAGTTGACCGAACTTATCATAATTTTATTGGAGCCATTTTGTTCAATATTTTTGTAGTTGTCCTACATTAGAGAAAAATCCCGTATATTTCTGCCAGTTATTAACTTATAACCTCTTACCATTTCCGATGAGTTAAACTTTATACTAACCCACCACGAATTGGGAATAATCTAGTATACATATTTTTACAGATTAAGAAGTTTTACGAATATAGACGACTATTGTTTTCGGAATCTTACTCGATGAACGTGCTCGATACAATCGTAAGCTTAGTTTTTTGTTTCAGGAATCTGAATTAGTGAATATACGTGTTCTTCTTCAGCCAGTGCTGGCGCAGGCCAATAAATTGCCGGACTCTTTGGTTTTTACTGAGATATTACAAAAAATTGAATCTTTAAACAATCCTCATTTTAGCAGTATTGTGATGATTGATTTAGATCCTGTTGATAAAATTGATGAAATTTTAAAAAACCTTTATTCTATTCTCTCGAAAATTGCAAGTTTAGAAGGGCATCAAAATGTCAAAAATTATAAAACAGCTAATGTGATACCTACAATTGATTTCAGGATTTTATGAGACATTTTAATGAGTCGGATATCAAATTTGATCAAATCAGAAACGATTACATCCAACGTGCTTGCGACGAGATATCAAAACTAGCGTCAGGGATAAAAAACCAGGCAAGTTATTGAATCGCTTCTGACAAGTCGGTTGAAATTTTCGACACTACTTATTAAAAAGAAGCTTTGATATATTGATAATTTCTCATCGAGTTTTTGAAGATATTTTACGTTTGAAGAACAGATCACTGTCCGTATTAAGGAGCTGGATAATATATTTCGATAGATAAAATGCTACTTTGGAAAATAAATATTTTACGAGTGTTTTCAAAGGGCAAAATCAGCTTATAATAAAATAAGTTTACAAGGTCGAAATTAAAAAAAACACTTAATTCCGAGTTCGATAATTTCAAAATATAAAAATTTATTTAGACTTTCAAGATTTTTAGATGTCACATTACCTTGTGTTGGCTTCAATATTGCGCGACTTCAAATATTTATGGTTATTCTGAACAATGTTTTTACGTTTTTTTTGATATTTGTCCCCCATTTTTATCATATGATAATTATCTTCGTAGTATTCCACTATCGATGGCTAAATGAGCCGCATATATCACCCAGAAGTGCAAAAATATCTTTAACTATAAACATCAACGTTTGAAGGTCCACAATATTGAATCCAAAACCCGATGTTTGGATATGCTCTAACTATCGATCAAACCTTTAAGTTTGTTTAAATTATATATCCGTCCCTTGAATGGTTTGTTTACACGCTATATCTCCATGTTTTTCAGTTAAAAAAATTGGGTGTCGGTGAATATTTTATATACTTGATCTGAATATTTGGACATGGGTCAAGTGAATCCACCCTAATGGTTCGTGATTTTTATGAACCATCTTAGGCAAACTAATGAGCGCTCTTGGTGGAGAGTAGTTCCATACAATTGAAACAGACTCAGCCATTTATGGTTTTCAGATTACATTTACTGTCTATAAAACTACTGGCAGTAGATGCATTATAATTGTATTTGTCTCAAATGTCCTAAATAAGTTAAAAAACAGTGACCCTTGAAAAATTATACAAACAAGCAGTCAATTATCGTTCCTAGTTTTACACTGTTTAATTCTGTTAACCCGTAACATTTAACTTCAGTACCAAAAACTGTTTCTTAAACATATATTTATCTGACGTGACTTAGGTTTTAAGATTCAAAGTTTAGACTGATTATTTCATATTAACACGCCTTCTTCAGAATTACCACCGAGAGTTCATTAAAAAATACATTTCTTATTAAATCAACCTTCCGGGATATGATAGTATTTCATGAGTTGTAAAACTGTTTTATAGATTTGTTCAGTTAAACATCTGTAAGTTTATTACGATCCGCATTCTGGATGTGAATTCAAATAAAATGTATTGTATAACAACTATTTCTAATCACTTGGCTGGCTTTGTTTATTATAACCTAGAGTTATATTGTCCATAGTTCAAATTTTAACTTTATATTTTTTGACGTAGATAGGATTCAGTGAAGTTTAAGATACTGTCACCTCTTGAAAGCTTGAATGATGAATTAAAGAGCTTGGAAAAGCATATTGATGGTCATAAAATTCCCATACATCAAATCCAGCCTAATACAAGTATCGATATAGATTGTGATCAAATATCAAAGGTTTTTCCTTGTGTAACAGATATTTTCCAAAACATTTGAAGATTCAAAGTTTTATCACGACGTAACACATTTTAATAATTTAGCTCTTAAAAGAGTCAATGGATTCAAATGTTAACAGTTCAAAAGAGTTTGGCTTTGTAAATAGCAGTGATTCGTGTAATATTAACAAATCGGCGTTGAAAGAGCTTCAGAGCAGAGTCAGTAAAGATAGAAAATTGAAATATAATACCCATCAAAAACTTATTGGATTTATGGCACCTTACCCATGCCCAAGCACTTCTACTCAGGCCAGGTAATTATATTTTATGAAGAAAGATCATCTATTCTAGCCTCTCTTTTCAAAAATGAAAACTCTTAAAAACTTACGAAATGTATGTTTAAGTGTTATACATAGCTTATGATCACGGAGTTAATTTAAAAAATGAGATTTCGAACGCTCGAGCAAAATTTGACTTGTCACATTTATCAGAATCTCTTTCGAACAAAGTGTTACATATGTCATACTGTAAAATACCTTCCGAATTGTTGTTCAGAAAATTTCCGATCGATTCTAGATGAGTGATTCCGGATAAGAGAAATGCGTATAGTAAATTCCCTGATATTTCCTATGGCAAATGAGACGGCGGTTTTGTTTTCAAACCATGAGTAGTAACAATTTGATGTTTGTGTCTAACCTGAAAATTCCGCGAGACAAACTTTGTGATAGAGAAACTGGAATTTTTAAAAGAAATCATGCAAAGAAAAGGTAATTACGAAAAATTATACAATTTGGACAAAGGCGTTAAGAGCCGCCCGAAGTGGCGTGAAGTGTTAAAGACCCAAGTTTCGATGATTAGCTCGATCTAGCATCGCTGGGTATGGAGAGCGTAGATAATACACGTTCCAATTAATCAGTTCTATGTGTACTTTTGAATTTAACAGAAATAAATATAAAGAAAAAACAGAGCAGCTTCGGACATCGCCTTACTGTCAAAATTGATCCAAAGAGAAATAAAGCAATTACACAGATTGTTATTAATGAATTCATCACAGAGTCGAAGCCAAACGCTACAAACTAGCCCTGCCACCTCAAGAAAGATTTATCAAAGTAGTGATGGTTGTTTACTTATAAATGCTTGTTTGACTAAACGCTAAGTTGTGAATATTTTCACCGAGTGGAATATTTCATACGATAATCAAAAATCAATGGTCTTTCTGCCTCATCAGCAAATATGCTCCAGACATAGCGATCCAGCTTTTCAATCTATATAAAAATCGTAAAAGCACGACTTTGAGGTCGAGGTCTTCCGCTCTTTCTATGCTGTTTTCCATGTGATAGGAGTAAATAAAATATCAAATGAAATTATTAGGTTCTATTCTTATAAAATTAAAGTACAAATCCACTAACTAGCGCTTTTTAACAATTTGAACCACATCCTCATCGTGGAGTATATGGTCTTTTCCAACTCTCTGTGGATTATGGCGAACTGAAGATCCCCAAATCATTGCATATTTAAACTCTTTGATAATCGCCTTGTGTAAAGCGTTGCACAAATCTTCAACAGAGCACTTCGAACGAGGTAAAACCACTGGTTCTTCATAGTCAGGAACTTTCCCTTTAGGTTTCGTGTAAATACGAATAAGATCAAGATAGCTCCAGATCATTTCCAACAAATCGTCAAAATTCCATCGATGATGAGCAGATATCGGGATGCAATGAGGTACAGAGTATAAAATATCAAGTTCTTGAATCGAAATTTGATCAATTTTGTTTAACACGTAAATACATGGAATATAAATTCGATTTCCCTCAATAACATCGATTAGATCATCCAACGATGCATCCTGCTTCAATATGACTTCTGCACTCAAGATCCGGTACTCGGCAAGTATAGTTTTGATGATATCTTCATCAAGCGTCGACTGTTCACACGTTTGTGTGATAGTAATTCCTCCCTGCATCATCCTTTTCACGGCTACATTCGGTGGGGATTTGTTGAGCCTAATACCGAAACTTTCAAGCTCTTTTTCGATAATGCGTTTATGGGTCATCGGCCTTAGAACATCGAGAACAATAAGAATCAATGAGCAGGTTCGAGCCAATGAAATAACCTGTTTACCACGTCCATACCCCTTGCTGGCCCCTTCGACAATACCGGGCAAGTCTAACAGTTGTATTCTAGTGCCCTTGTATTTCACCATACCTGGAATGGCTGTAATAGTGGTAAATTCGTATGCTGCAACCTTTATGATCAAAAGTTTACCTCTGAGTAGACACCAGCTAAGTTGCATAAAAGTGTAGATTTTCCTACTGATGGAAATCCAACAAATCCTACACGTGCATCCCCTGATTTAGCGACCTCAAAGCACTCTGGGCCTGCACCACCACCACCAGATTTTGGCGTGATAAGTTCCCGTTTGAGTTTTGCAATCTTTGCTTTCAAGATTCCGAGATGGCCCATGGTTGCCTTGTTTTTCTGAGTTCGTGCCATCTCAGCTTCAATTTCTGCAATTTTTGCCTGAACATCGGACATTGATTGTGCACGTGCGTGATAGGCAGCTGCATAATCGTGCTTTGGGATTGGATGCGCGCTTGCCCTAGGTTTGCAACCTTTATTTATGAACCTCAAGAGACGTATTTCTTTAAATCCATATTTTCTCTGTGAAAAAGACAAGGTTATGAACCGCGTGGCCTGTGTTTGTGTAAGTTTATCAGGGCACTCCCTTGTTTCATTTTGTCGAGACCCAGGATTGGTGATCGAGAGTTCGTGTTTTACTCATTACGAAACTGAGTAAAAAGGTGGTCGAATGGATGTGCCTTTTTGGAGTATGTTCCCAACCATGAACTCTCGTGGTTGTGCCAATCATATCTGTTTTTCGTTTCTGAATAAATTTTTTGTGAAAATGACGTTTCAATTCATTCAGTGATAAATATCCTTTTTTCACTTTTCCCCAATAATGTTTCTAGACTGAAAACTATGAATGAACGTTTATACAGTTCGGCATGTTACGCAGATTCCCTCAAGCAGTTTTCTTATACTTACAAGCAAAATATCACTGTTGAATGGTCATCCTTAACATTTTTATTTTACGACAATCATGTTTTAAATAGATTAAGAGTTGCTCCTGGTAGTCGCATAAAGAGCTCTCCTTTAAAGTCCATTATCCTTCCCTTGAGCTTTCAGATTTATGACATCAATTGTAATTCGAGTGAATTAAAAATAACCGATAGAAATCCCTTTTTTTCGAAAAAGTTTTCTATCTACAGCTATATAAAAATTTTAACTTCTAACACAATAGAAAAACCATTAATCATCAATATATAAAAATATTTATAACATTTACAAATTACTTTTTCCAATCTAATTGTGAACCTGTCTTTGATGAGAAGAGTTGTTTAGACGCCATTCAAATTCTCCAGAATGAATATCTTGAGTATTTTAAAATCACTTTCTTTTGATCATCTAACGGGTCGGTTGTATTACGTGAGCCTATGCGATATTTAATAAACATAGCAGGTTCGTTCAGTAGAGTTTGTATTATCACAGGTTTGAAGACCTCTGAAAGTGTCATGGTGGTTTTCTTTCAGATGCGTGCGAAAATTCCACACAGTGTGATACTCACTTAAGCAATCTGTCGGTTTAATGAAATCCGAAAATCGGGACTACGACATGAAAGGTTTGGAAATTTTCGGTTCGTTCTTCGCTATCTAGTATCTGAGCATATGTTACAGCCTATCCTCAACGATTCTTATTTTACCAATTTTCGTTTAGCCGAGTGTGGCATCTCTCTCATTTGTAATTCGATTAAATCTAACCTATTTCTAAAACAAAAATATTAATTTTAAGATTTGGTTTCAGTGGAGTTTGAATGGTTTTCAAATGTTGACTTTTTATTTCTCTGTCAATCATCAAAACAGCAAAAGTGTGTAAGCATCAAGATTTGTATACATTCTTAAGTAAATTTTTCTACAAATGTATTTACAGAGATTGGCTGACAAAATCTGTACAGGTTTGGGCTACACTAACAATTTTTTAAATGAAAGCTAAAGTTTATATTGTCGTACTTAATACACATTCGCAGTATGAGAACTCCTCAGTCAACAAAATAGTGTACCCCATTTCTTTTGACATATTTATGCATGTAAAACTAAAATCGAGTTTCATTATAGAATTAAGAAACATCTTTCAAAACCTTTTTTTTCGATTGATTTTGCAGATTTAGCCTGAAATGTATACCTATTCTATCATTCAAAGTGAACATGGCTTAAATTTAATACAGTAGTCCCCCGTTATAACGCGGGTATCGGGGTCCAAAGCTGCCAACCGCGTTATAGCCGGGGCGCGTTATAAATTTTATAGGGTGGGCGATAATGTAATTTTTTTGAGGAATTCATCAGTATTCATCATTATATTTATTGTAAATTTATTTGTTAATGTTTTCAGTAAATTTATGAATTTCAAGTTTTAATCATACAAAGCTTATCAAAAAGAAAATTATAAAAACGAGTGAATGTACCTTTATTTTTATATACAAATTTGCTACAAATGGCATAATAATCGGCCTTACATTTTTTCCTTTTATTATTTAATACAATGATCGATTTTGAAAATACACTCTTAATTATAAAAAATACCTAAAAAATTTTATTGTTGGAATTAGTCTGTCATTTTTTTTGGCTTCATCGATTTTCTCATTTTCACTTGTGCTTTTCTTAGGAGATTTTTTAAATGTAACGTCAATACAGGGTCATAGTCTTGACTTTCGGTATTCTCGATTAGCCATTTTTTGTGGGAAACAGCTTCAGTATGTGTCTTTGATGGCTTTATAGCGAGTGTCTCTACTTCTTCTATGTCTTCCTCTATTTCATGTCTGATCTTTTCCACAATGTCACTGTCTGTCAGCATTTCTGTCTCTGTTATTTCATCTTCTGTAGTCTCCCAATCATTCACCCAATCATACAGTGTAATTGTCTCTTCAACCAATAAATTACTCCCAAACTGTTCTTATGCAGCAACCATCTGTTCGTCATTCAACCGAATGTCAACCTCCTCTTCAGTATCACCTGACGGTGGAAAAGCAGCTCCTAGACTCTTATTCCAGCAGTTTGCGATGGTCTTTTTAGTAACTGCATCCAAGGCTCTTCTTGATATACAAATTGCATCTTTTATCGTCAGTTGTTTGAGATATTCTGTCACATTGAATGGGGAGTAAAGCATTTCTAAAATAAGCTCCTTCTTATAAACTGACTTAAAAGCGTGAATTATACCGGCATCACAGGGCTGAATTTTGCTTTTGGTGTTCTTGAGTAAATAGAGAACCTGAATTTGACCATCAGTTGTTTGTAACACATNACGACCATAATCGTGGTAGAAGAGCTGAGATCCTGGATTATTGGGAAGGAGGAATGCTCCAAAAATGTGGATGGGACTTACAACTCTCGAAGAGTGTGGCTATTTTACGTAGAGAGACAGGATCCTGAAGCACTAATTTCAATTATAAGAGATAATATTTCATAGGGTTCCTCTGTTTGGACTGATAAATGGTCCCCCTCAAAGAATCGCTGCTGAAACAAACTTAATTCATGAAAGTTTAAATCGCAGCGAAAATCTAATCTTTTCAGATGGTGTTCATACCAAAAATATTGAAAGGGTACGGAATGGACAAAAATGAAAGATGTTATGACGAGGATAAAGTAAGAAGCATCCAAGGAACTCTTGGAGTCACATCCCTGTGAATTCATGTGGATAATCGCTGATCCAAATGATATTTACGAACTCGTCATAAATTTATCGACGAGGCGTCAATACAACATCCCATTGTTTTTTAGTCACAAACAAATAATATTTCGTCTTGTTTTCCAATTTTGTTCATATATGACTAATTTTAATACCACGAGCGCGCAGGTGGGCAACAGCTAATAGTATACCGTAAGGTAATACAAATTGCATAAAAATTAAAAAAATGTTCACAAATACCGAAAAAAACTTACGTAAACAGCACAACACCAAAGATTCTTTGGATATGTTAACGAGCTCTTCGACCAAGTGAAACGAACGAGTGAAATTGTAATATAGTGCTCCAAATCTCTCAGCTATCTAGGGCTAGCTTCTGTAAAAGTGCAATTATCTCAAAGAAAAATTTTGGTTGTATTTCTGCCCGTATCTTTGAGCACTCATACGTCGAGGTATTACTGTATATAGTTCCCCTTGAGTCAAATATCGAAGCAATATTTGATGGCTCTATTCTCTGAACGATTTTGTAAGAATTGTACTTCGTTCGATTTATAATTTCAACAAAATTCTGCTTTAATTTTTTGATTTTATATATTCAACGAAGCAAAAGAAATACATTAAATTAAAACCCGTTACTGGTTGTTTCCTTTCCAAAAAATAATTTAGTCAGAATAGTTTAAGCAACTTTGGTATCATAGTTCATTTTTTAAAAACAAATATGCCTCGTTACCGATTATTTCAAACCTATTTGTTGTGTATTCATACAACGCATGGGTAATAAATAAATTCGCACTTATTTTATGCCGAATCTGATCGTATACCATAAGTAAGAATATCCTTTAGTAGATAGAATTCACCAATAACTTAAAGATAGAAGAATTTAATACAGCTCCCATTCAAGAGAGGGTATAAAATTTTGAATACGAAACACTTAAGTTAGACGTTGGTAAAGCGATCATAAAGGTTTAAAAAAGATATCGGACTTGTAAAATATACCATCAAATTTCCGAACAACTCAGTAATAGAAATAAAACAAACAATGGCGATATGACGACTGTTTCACAACCTGATCGAAAGTAACCATACGGAGGACTAGAAATATTTATTATACGGAACAGAAATAGCAAAGTCCAAAGACCTAACCTACTGAAAGAAATCATAAAAACTAACTTAATGTGGATTTGACTTACTGTTTACACCATAACTCTCGCATATTCACATTTGGGTTTAACGATTCCTGCTTTTTTTGGCTAAAGACCTAAATATTGAACCGAAGTTTCATACGCGATTACTTTTTGGTTTGATTTGTCATTGTTATTTGTTAATTAAGTTCAAATCCCGAATTTGAACTCTAATTTTCGGTCTTAATTTAAATATTAATGAAAATTAGGTACTATTTATTATACCGGTTTTTTCATTAATAAATGCACTTTTTGCTATGATAAATGGACTATATAATATTTTAAAAATTAACGAAATATATTGTCATTCTCTTCCGATAGTCTCTTTTTTCATGCTTTGAAAAAAACATTAAGGATGGCTGAGGTTTGCAAAAGACATACCAGCAAGTACAGGGTTTTCAAGTCTATCTGTTCTTTTGAAAGTTCAATTTAGTTCCTTTGTTTTTTCATTTTTTTAAGTTTTACAATTAAATTTTCATTTTAACCGGGTAAAAACCAATCTTTTGAGATGGAAAATTTGGAAATTTGTAGTAGGCCACTATCTGTTTAATTTGGAGGCTGGTTTCGTTATCAAGCATTTGTTGACACGAAAAATAAGTTTAAAAACTTTAAAGAATATGGGGTATGTAATTTTCGGGGAATTTTAAAATATCTGATTTGATGGATTTTTCAAAAATTACAAAATTCAGATTTCTTAGATGTGCTACACTCCACTTCAAAATAATTGAGGTGCTGTTGTTCCTAATGAGGATTTCGACCCTATTACTTTTTAAATTTTTTCAACCCAAAAGATGGGTTTTTATCCAGTTAAAGTGAAATTTTAATTGTACAAATAAAAAATAACGAAAGGAAAAAATTGTAACTTTCAAAAGATTAAATAGACCCGAAAACCCTGTACTTGCTGGTATGACTTCCGTAATCCATAGCTATCCCTAATTATGTGGTGTTTTCTTGAAAAATTTTGTCCTCAAAACATGAAAAGAGAGACTATCTGAAGAGAATAATAATATATTTAGTTAATTTTTTAAATATTATAGAGTGCATTTATCAATGAAAAAATGAATTTTTAAATGCAAAACCCTGTAATATAGAGTCGAATTTTTCCAGAAACGATACCTTGAAGCGATTTGAATTATTTCAGTGCACTCGAGAATTGTTAATCTAAATACAATTTTGTCAAAAACCCACCAATTTGGTTGCCACCTTTTCGCGGTTTCAACCCTCAACGATCATGGTTTTGATTTTAGGGGGTAGAATCAGTTGAATATTAATCTTTAAAAATTTCAAGATTGTTGTTCTCAGATATAAGTGGATGGAGATAAATGTTACCTATACGCTCGCTTCCTCAAAGATCTGTTTATAGGTTCAATCCTTCCTACAACAAATCCAGTAAATCACTGAACTTTCATTTGAAGTTAGCTTTCCAGAGAACATTCATACTTTCCGGACCTGTGTTCATTCGTGGTCATGTCCCACGGCAAAAAAAGTTATCGAACCGTTGCCATATAAATCGATTCCTTTTGAGAGGACTGTGAACATAATTGGTTTAACATTCCATCAATTAGGTTTTGAGTGAGTCATTGTGGTCAGAATTTAGTCTTTTTCTCGTTTTGATTTAGGAACAAATTTTGCTCCTGTCTATGTTTTATCATTCATTAAGTACGTTAACTAATGTTCACAATCGGAGCCGAATTCAACTCCATTTCGTTGAATCTATTCTATGGTTTTGTTTCAGCCATTTTTATCTATATTTTTACTTTGGTCATCAAATGTAGGCTTAGTCAATAACATCGCGTTGGTTTTGGATGTATTTATATTTTTCACGTTAAGTACAAGTATGTCTGGTGAAACATGAGTCTGTTTCCCCCATAATTTGGCTACATCGTCAAACGTACAGATTTTATTCGGTGACCAGTAAGGAAATCTCAAAAGTTAATTTTAATTCCAATATACTTTGGAAAGGTTCACACAAAAGGATTGAATAAGGTTAAATTCATACGATAAACTCTGTGCTTATTGTTACAGTTTTCGTGCTTTGTCCAAGTTTATGAACCCAAATGAGTTTTGAACAAGTTAGAAAAATAATTGAGTGATTGCTAGATTTTTACATTTTTAATAAGGAGGGCTCTGCCTATATTGTTAATATTCACGGATGTTTGTTCCAGTAACCTTCAAAGATTAATTACGAGTACCGAAGGGTGTGTGCTCTAAAAATGGAGCAAAGAACTTAGGGTTTAAACTGGACAAGGCCCGAAATTAGCTTGATATGCCTATAGATGTAATTGATAAATAGTATCGGCGGTGATTTAGAAAAACTTCATATTTAACCGGCTTGATTTCCCTATCTACTTGACCCAATTTCTGGATCTATATAGAAAATTTCATTATCACTTAACCATTTTCTATGGCTTGTACACCCTCGCTCTGTGAGTGTTGGAAAGCTAACATTCTCTCAAAATTCCGGTCTAAAATAATTGGGAACCTCTTAAGGATTTCATCGGTCAAAAAGTCTACGCAAAGAAAATGATATATGTTGGAAAAAAGAGGGATAATAATTAGCCCAAATGCTGTTAAGAATGTTAAAATCCACCTCGAAAATCTATATATGTTAAAATAACAACGCGTTTTTTGTCACAATTGAAAACGATCTGGATTGAATCAGGTGGGCAAATACACAAATATAAATTTCGTTGAAAAAATGGCCATATTTTACAAGAAATCCAAAGATTTTGGCAATAGGTTTGGCGAATGTATTTTGAATTTCATTTTTTTGAAATTGATTCTATCCATAAAACCATTCTGAAGTGATGATTTTTGGAGTATTTAATATCCAAACTATTACTAAGTCCGTTGCTGATTTTCAAGGAAATATAATTCCAACGTATGATTCTTTATTCCATAAGTTTATAATTCTGAGATTTCATTGAGAAATAGCCTTGAAATCTAATCCATTCAAAAAAACCATTCTGTCCTCACACAGATGATACTGTAATTTGAAAGTTTCGCTCAGAATCACTTCAAAACATTGGTTAATCTTTAGCACAATTTTTAGAGAGGTTTTAAGACAAACTCATATGACATAGCGTCACAGCTTTCACAACATCGTCGTTACTGTTCTATAAAGATTTTGTTTCTAATTTCTCCGTTACAGTGCCATGCAATTGATTTCGTCGGCGGGAGGTGACATTGCAATTACACCATTTGTAATTCAATTTCGCCGAAATCGGGGCGAGACAAAACATAGGTAATTCAATTTCGTTATAAACCAGCCGTTGCAAAATAGCGAAATTTCAACTTCTCCACTTAAATATAAATTGATTAAACTTTGAAAATATACAATTTTAATAAAGTTTTTATAGATTTCATACGTTCCAAGAGAACTTGAAATTATATGAACATTAAACTTTTTCTTTTTCCTCGATACAGTTCTTTTATATGTTCACAAATTTATTTAAAAAATGCCCCTATTGCCCGTCACGGATGCCGTTATTGGTCACAAAATCCGGTAAAATAGTGTTTGAAACAAAAAACTCTTATTTGAATTCATGTTCGTTATCTAAAATAATCGTCCTTGATTGAGCGCATAGGTACATTTGGCCGGGAAATTGTGTATGTCCATTAATTAGCATTTCTTCAAAAATTAACACGATAGATAGTGCTTAAAATCACCACATTTAAAATTCTTCTTGGAGAGTGGACCTCCTGATTTCGGATTTGGTACCATATGCAACTCCAACCTTGGGCAGAGAGATAAGTAATCGAATGTAAAATCATTCTGTAAATTATCTAGTTTAAAATATGATGAATAGATTTAAGGCTTTTTGAGCAAATGTTAACTATGTCGGTCTTATAGTGCATTGGAATTGATTTCTAATTTGGAAGAAACGACGTTGAGTTTTGTAAATTAAAATTAGTCTGTAAAGTGTTCTTCTGTTATATACCTTGAAATGTAGGATTCCATTCCATTTTAGGGGTTTACGCAATTGTTGGATTTGATCAATTCCATTGTTGTGCTGGTTGAGCGAAATATCTCTGTTTCATTTTCTGGGCGACAGGATTTTACGTGAAGTTTACATTGATTTAAATCATTTTCTGTCGGATTCAGAAAGAAAAAGTACGCATGAAGAAATAATTTTATAGTCTGCCAAATCCATTTTTTTCATATTACCAAAATTTTAATGAATTACACGTTTTATACTCACTACCCAAAAACGAAACACAGCGATAGCACTCCATCAGTGCAACGATGGAATTGATTACATCTAACAATTGAGTAAGCTTTTACAAACACATGTAATCTTACATTTCCAGGTGTATAGAACAAAAACATATCACCGACTAATTTTAACTATTTTCATTTTCCAAATTCAACGTCTTTACTTTAAAATTTAATAAATTATATCTAAAAAAAAACTGATTCTCTGCCCAAATTTGAAACCAATATCAAGGATAACGAAATCGATTGAAAGACACAGTAAAGGTCTATAACTCTCGATCAGATTGAAGTAAAGAACAGGTGTCACTCTTTAACCAGCCGTTAAAATTCTCCTGAGAACTCATCTTTAAACGGTTAGGATATCTCAGATTGTCTATCAGATCATTTGTTTGATTGCCTGATTATACTTTAATGAGGTACAGGTCCCATAACTTGCATTGGTGTATGCACGAAAAAAATTGGCAGTTTAACAGGAGCATATTATTGACCAGAACCTTCCACCTTTTTATTTGGCGTTAATTACAAGGTTAAGAAATAGGCGTGGTTTTCAAAGAAAGGGCTGGTATATTTGCTGAAAATAGCATTATGGCAATCCACGAAAATGTGAAAGACACTTAAACTGGAGAGATTATGAACTTAGGTATGGGAACTGATCATTAAATGTAGCCTCTATCACATAGAGAATTGGGCTACTCATAATCGAAGCACATACGATCTCAAAAATAAAACTCATCTTGAGGAACGAACAAAACCTCCGTGAAGGCCGAAACGCGTAGCTATCTTAAGATCTGATGGAAGATGCTATGGCTTGAGTTTAAAAAAACACTTGGTATAGGTTGTATATTGTTCTATTCTAATGCGCACTTCGTTTTGAAAGCCAGCTTAGAATATTGTGCAGTAATATTCTAGTATATGTTTCTCAACTCCAACATTGTTGAAAACTCGATCTAGATTATGATGATCTGAAACAAGTTTGTTTTCACATCATTAAAATTTGAATAAACTGGACACATTAATACTTATGTTTGCTTCCATCGACAAATTCGGTTTGGCTCTGGAGAGGCTAACACTGCACCAACATAGGTAATGTCAGAATGATGGTGCAGGGCTCGTGTCGATCTGAATAAAACATTTCGTTAAGTAAAAAAAATATGGAGCGAAACACCTGAAAGCTGACACCAGGTAATCTTCGAAATGGCGACTATGGTACGGTTCCAATTTGACCTATGACGTCATCAGGACTGGCAAGCGGTCTTTATTATTTGTATCCTATGAGAAAACCACGCTTATAAATCTCAACCGTTGACAAGCTTATCGTAAAAATATCAAAAAGGATAATACAAGAATTATTCTCTTAAATGACTAAAACGTAAATATTAAAGCGAGTTTGGTTTGTTAATCTCCAAATTAATAAATTTATTCCATTGAGCGATCCCGTTTCTTCTTGTCGATTTCTCGTCTAAGTTAGTCGAATTTCTCATAAAAATTCAGGCCACAATTATTTCAATTTAACTCCTTCTTTCTATTAAAAATGACTTCAAGGCGCTAAGACAAGCTTTTCCTAAACAGGGAATTCACATGAAAACGGCATAAATTTTCACATTTCGGCTTACGTTTTTGTTTAAATCCATTACAGCATCGTACGATAGATTATTAACATAATCACAGAAAATGACATGCGCGTTATTTTTAAATGTCATACGTTTAAACAGAAATAATCGTTGATAAACTGGCAGTAAAATGTGTATAAAAGAAGGCGGCGAGGTCTTGTGGTTTATCAAAAGTTATTGAGTTATTGACACGCACCGTACACGCCGCATCCGGTTTTACAACTCTCAATATGGTGGTACTTGCCTTCATTGTAAGCTGTATTCTGCTCAGTGCAGAAGCTAAATCCAAGGTCGGTGTGGTGGAATTGGGCGAGCATGACTTCGATGAACAGTTGAAGGGCCGCAATGCCATGGTCATGTTCTACAGCCCCTCCTGTGGTCACTGCATGCGATTCAAACCCGTTTTCGAAAATTTGGCATCGCTCAAATCAATTACGTCCCTTGGAACTATTATGGCAAAAGTTGATTGCACTCAGAGTGGACGAAAAGTGTGCGAGAAATACGGCATCACCGGATACCCAACCCTCAAGTTTATCTCACGCGTGGGAAAGACAGAGACTGTCGAGGACTACAAAGGTAATCGCGAGCTCGGGCATGTGGAAAAGTTCATTGTAATCAACAGTCGTGATCCAATTGTTGAGGTAACCGATAGTGCAATTGCTACATTTGTTGAGTCCACGACATTGCCTGTTGTTGTAGGCTTCTTTAAGGATGACAAAAGCAAGCTTTACAGTAAACTCGTATCATTGGCCCAGCAGTTTAAAAAAGATTTTACGTTCGGGTACACTTTTTCACAGGATGCCGCTAAGCAGATGGAGCAATCTGTTGAGTCTATTGTAATTTATTGGCAGCAACAGTATAAAACTCCTCTGGATGACGCCAAGCCTGTTTGTTCCGCGGAAAAAGAATTGGGATCATTTTTACAAAAGAATAGATTTTCTATTGTTGAGTACAGAAATCCTGAAAACGATGAAGAGTTCAAAATGCCATCAATAACTGCATTTTTGCCGATAGATCCCCTAATGAAACGTTCAGCTGCTAAAAGGTTAAGAAACGTTATGATCAAGCAAGCACGTGAGCATTCTAGCATCACGTTTTCCATTTCGAAGCAGGCTGATTATGAAATGTTCCTCAAAGACATTGCGCCTCAAGCTAAACCAAACGAGATACAATTGATAGCTTTCAGTGAGGATGGAAAGAAATTTTTGTGCCCTGAGACTGCCAACGTTGAAGATCCCAAAAAATTCGGCGAAATTCTTATCAAGTTCATAGCTGATTTTGAAAAGGGCGATGTGCTTGAAGAATTTATCAAATCTGAGCCCATTCCAGCTCAAGACGATGGTCATGTCAAAGTGGTGGTTGCCAAGACTTTCGACAGCATCGTTGTTGATAACGATCACGATGTATTGATCGAATTTTACGCACCATGGTGTGGACATTGCAAAAAATTGGCTCCAATTTACCAACAACTCGCTACATTGCTAAAGGACGAGCCTAAGTTAGTGATTGGCAAGTACGACGCCACAGCCAACGACCAACAAAAGAATTTCCCAGTCGAAGGATTCCCTACAATATTTTTGGCAAAGGCTGGAAAGAAGTCTTCTCCTATCCAGTATTCAGGTAAGCGAGATTCTGCCAGCATGCTAAAATGGCTTAAGAAGGAGACTACTCACGGAATTAAGTTCGATGGTGACGTCCCAGAGCTGAAAGAAGAATTATAAAATCATTTTCTCTTCCACGAGCATTTATTCTTTCGCAATTTTGTCTTTGCAGTTTATGAATTGGGTGTGTGTTGATGTTATTACAATTAGTTGAGGATGAAGGAATGTCACTCATATTTTGTTCTTAATATCCTAAAATCCTTTGTTTAAAAGCAGGAAAATTTTCAAGGTAATACTGTTTGTAGAGAATTGTGGTTAAATTAACTTAGTCTCTGGTTCGTTACTAGCTGTGAGTTATTTTTACAGGTTGGCAGTGTGAAGCTTGTTGTTGCAGCTGTACATTTATTTTAGACTCAGCAAACTGATTTTAAATTACTCGATGTCACAACTCAGTCTTGATTGGCGTTTTTGCTCACTTGAGAAATTACGGCGTCGTGGTATTTACAGTTAATTGATGATCAGATTTTTGGAGTATATGGTGTGTTCGTAAAATAACTAAGCTCGTTTACACCGATAATTGTATTGGCTTTCTGGGCTACCGAATAATAATTTCAGTCAACTTAGAAGCTGCTACAAAACAAAAATTACTTGTATGCGTTGGTTACAAACCACTCATTCACTTTCGTATATTTCAGTCCGTCTCAAAAATTTCAGAAACTCTAATGATGCGTAACTCTCAAAATAGAACTGGTACCGGTAATCTGCCAAATGCTGGCCAAGACAAACAGTACATAGGTGTTGAGTTAAAGCACTTTTTTAGAGTTCTTAAATTCACAATATAAAAACAGTCTAGGAGGCACACACAATCTCATTAGACCAATAATCTTTCTAATGATGGTCGAAGAGGGATAGCACCAAAGAAACTAGTCTTATTCTATGTCTGCAATAGTTTAATCGTTTAAAGAATCTGACTGTGTTGAACAGTATCTTATGAAATACAGTCGATTCCGCTTAATTTGGACACATCGGGACACGGACGTTTTGTCCCAATTAAGCGAAGTTCTTTTTTTTCAATTCATTTATTTAGTTTTGGCGACTAAGGCCATTAACAAATAACACACACACAAAATTAAACAATTCATATATTTTTCAATTGTTTTATTAACTCTTGGAAACTGTGAATCACATATAG
>JWZT01002718.1:137617-163097 GCA_000827895.1 Thelohanellus kitauei | reverse complement strand
TTAGCCCCTTAAAGCATCAAGGTCTAGCATTCTTTCCTATGATCAGTAGCTCTCGTTTGTCATTACCTGACATATTTGTACAGCGTAACACCATAATGCGGTCCATCGCCTTTTTATAACCAGACAGTGCAATGTGTTCATAGCATAAGAAACCGTCTAGCGTAGCACGATAATGGAGGCCGGTTTCATCAGAATTGTAAATGTTATCAGCACAAAAATTCCCTAAAAAAGTAGGAATTTTCTTAGTTTTTCACTGTTGCACACTTTACTTCTCGACACTGCCCTTTTCACCGTGCGCTTTTTTGAATTGAATATAGTGTCTTGCTTTCCATCGCGATAACCAACCATCAGTTGCTTTGAAATCGTTGCGGCCCAGTTTTATATCTAACTCCTCTGACTTCGGCTTCAATATTGGGTCGTTGATATTTACGCCTTTGCAACTAACAAAATAAAACCATTAATCTAGTGCTATGCTTCTTCGACGTCTGGATCCTTCCCCTCTCGTGTTCTTTTGGAAGTTCCTGCTTGTACTTCTTGTAATACCAATTCCTCACGCAGTTGACTTTCTTGTCGTAAATAACGCGATATGGTAGATTTTGGTACACCATTGATCTCATCGAGCCGACGATAACTTGTATTAAGTGGCTGGCTTTTTATTTTATCTAGCAAAGCAATTTTACTGGAAAGTGTCAAATCATTTCCTGGCATTCTGGGAAGTGTCAAATTTTAGAAAAATAAAATTGTCAAAAAATAAGTTTACGCAGTGTTCACGTGCGAGGTGTATTGGTAACTGAATAAGATCGGCTTACGTCGTGCCGATCAGCTGTGAGACTACACATCATATCAAAATTTCTGTACATATTTTTTTCTTGAGAATATGTGTAACATTATATGTACTGTGATCTTAAATTTACTGTCCCAATTAAGCGGAATTTTGTCCCAATTAAACATATAAATTTACTATTGGTTTCTGTTCTTTGAGATTTGTCCCAATTAAGCGGCTGTCCCAATTATACGGTGTCCCATCTAAGCGGAATCGACTGTACATAAAATGGGACGAATTTGTCCAATAGAACTTTAAATGGAATTCGTTCAAAAGTTAAAATCTAAAAAAGGAATACCACCATCTATTACTTCCTGATTTACATCATTACCCTCCTCTTCAGCTGAATTTCAAAATATTGTTCTATGTTTGGAACAAAATTATAAAGATTTGCACTCAAGCTGATTTTGAGAGAATGGAGATAGCCTTAAAATTGCGAAGGCTGATTAATAAAAGGTTTAGAATCACGTTCATTTAAGTAATTTTTGACGTGTGGTAATTATTATGAAGTACTTCGAAAAAACTTAACTAAATAAATTAATATAAAGTTCGTTAGGCAAAGTGATTGATTAGTCAGATTGTTTGAATATTTTTGGATACAATCCTTTAGTTTTCAAATTTGTTGGTTTTAAAAATTCATTAAATTTAATAATGGTTGATTTTTTACTCGTTGTCAAACATGCATTACAATAGATTAACTTGTGGAAATTGTCAGATTATATTTAGAATTGGATGGTGAACCTAATTAAGCTTGGACGATTAGGGGATCTATTCAACTTCACACTAAACTTTGATAAATAGTATGTACAGATTTGTAGTTGAGAAACACCCTTGGTTAAAAATATTACACTAATTTCTGCTCAAAAGGAGTGAGACACTGTAATTTCTCAATAAGAACCAATCTTTGATTATTTCTCACAGAATGATTCTTAGGAGATCCAATAGGTAATCGTGTATATAAAAGGGTTTTATGTCTGAGGGCCATTCATCGATGAATAGGGCATTGATTTTTGATTATATGCAAATCAATTTTTTCAAAGATTTAAGGCTAATACTTCCGATTTTCCCATGTTTAAATTAATCACTCATGCGTATAATTGTTATAATCTGTTTGAATTTGAATTAAGTCAATTTTCGGCTTCATCCGTAATTGGATTAAGTGTAAAGAACCATGTCGTGGCACGATTGGGGGCGTAGGTCTTTTTACTGATTTCTAGTTAAAGAAAAGGATTATTGGTGGGTGGCTTCCATCTTAACGTTCGTAATTGTGACGGTCTGGATTTTGGGCATATTCCTGGTTCAAATGCTACGAGGATTGTAATGTTTTGTTGACTTAGATTATCTTCGACGCTCAATAAATTAGTACCATCTCAAAAAATTTCAAAATTTCAACACCGGACATCAATGGATGAACCATTATCAATGTCAATATAAAACTGATCGTATATATGTAGGATTAAAATTTTTAGACAGCTTAGCCCTTTCTGGCTCCTAAATGTTTTGTCATACTATTTTTAAAGCTTTTCACGCAGAAAGAATATCACTCAAATCGTTGGGTCTCCAAAATCTGATAATCTGTTTTTAGTTCGATTTAGTCATTAAAATGAAGACGATTTATAAAAGTGCTACAGATGGGAGTATCATAAACGGTCAGTTGATATCATGTATATCAGATATTTTATTTAAACAGGCAAGTTGTTTTCCATTGAAAAAACTTTCCAGAGTTTCTCGAATAGTGCCGAAACGAATACAGCTCTGTCTTTTAACAAGTGGAAAATTAACTGACGACCATGTGTCTATGCTAGATCTGTCACCTCATTATTCATCACTACAAGACAACTATAGTCATCCAATTGGCCAATATAACACCACCGTCATGACAGCTGTAAATATTAGCATATTATACTTGACCCTGCTTTTTTCTTCAACAACATTTTCGAATAGTTGTCCAGTGATCATCCTCAAAATATCCTTGCCAGAAAAATTAAAATATCACTCGATGCTCTTGGGCTGTTATTCCTCAACTTCTCGATCAACCCTACCATTCAAGATAGAAAAATACGTCAGTCTATTTTGCCTCAACTTCGTTCACAATATATCTCTACCATAAATAAAAACACTGAGAAACGTAACGTCTATCCTCAAAAATGATCATGTTAAATGAGTTACGTTTAGTTATCTACAGTCCGTCAGATCTTAGAGGGGGTTAACCAGATATTCACTTGTATAAAGTCAGAAACTACACTATCCCGACCCTATCGCAAGTCCAATCGTTTATATCAAAAAAAGCTTGTGAAACACCATCACGTTACTCGACCAGTTAACAGGGAAATATATCCGAAAAAATCAAAGATATAGTATCTCAAACCAATGTATAATTTAGGAGATACCAAAGGTTATTTATTCTACGACAAGCCATCAGGTTAAACGAACAGGTAATGCTATACTAGGTCGTTTTCGGTCTGAGGGTATTAGTTGTAACCGTCTGTCCAAATGGAGAGTACTAACCCAGTTACCACTTTGTTTTGGTCAAATTAAGTGCCACAAGTTTCAGTTAACGAACACAAGTTCACTAGTTTTTCACAAAGTAAAAAGACTTGATGGCATATGGGCGCCGAATGCGATATGTTTGGGTTTATCTAACCTTGAAGACCATTTTTAGCATGAGAAACAGCCAATTGTGTCGCAAGAACATCCACATCAAGTTTTAGAAACCAGCTAAGGCCAACCGGGCTTTTAACAAATTAGCCATCATTATATATGCACATTTTATGAACATTTTTGAATCTTTCCACATTAAATTGAAGAATAATTCAAAATAAGTGAATCATCCATATTGACAGTATTTGTTCGACGAAACGGTTGACTACCAGGTTTATAAGTAGGGGCAAGGTGATGAGGTCAAATAGGATATTGATTCTTAATCGCTGCTTGATCTGGTTTTTAAGTCTCGTGTTTGCTCCGCGGTTCTATACCGGGTTAGTATTCTGTTCATGGTTTTAGTATAGCAGATAGATGCTATGTACATCTCTACAGTGATAAGCTTACGAATGCGGTCTTTTGGTATGATCTGGTTAAAGGAGACGGCGTCAGAAAGACGTAGAGAACCCTTCGGATTCCTGACTCTAAGCTTTTATCGATGGATCTTGGACATGCTTCCCTCATTTGGATGACATTTATGCTGGCATGTTAGTATCCGTTGCCGTATTAACATAACTAAGAAGACATGTTTTGGGGAAATAGATCGATCGAAGTTTGAGTGCAGAAATCATAACGTGGCCTTTGTAACACTGCCATATGTGCCTTCACTTAATAAAAAAGAGTATTTTAGTTTCAGCTGAACTAGTACATTTTTTAAAGCTCAAACGGAATTCGATCGATACAATCTACAGGCGTCCTCGAAATTTAATTGTTCGTCCAGTCAATGCAAGTGGGTACACAAAAACGTTTCCCACTTTTCATATAGATGAGGGGCTGATTAAACTTAACGAAAATTCTTTTAAGTTTCAACTCAAAAGTTTCTACGAATAAAAGCATAAAACTCCATCAACTAGTAGTCTTTCATAAAGAAATATAATCCATGATAATTCATCAACGCGAAGTGCGTATCAATGGGGTTGAACCTTAGACAGAGGACTTAGAGTTGATCAGATGTAGTTCAACCATCAATAAAACTGAATTACCATTCAAAGGGTAGAGAGAATTGTGAGTTGGATCGATCTGTTTTCTGTAAAAAGAAGAGCCTATACGGAGTACGTTTTACTAATATTTGGTGGGAATAAAACAAAACTGTCCAAAAATACGAAATTTTTCGGTTTATATCCCCAACATGTTCTAGGTACTGAATAAGCCAAATCTTCATAGTAGCACGTGTTTGCGCGCGCGCAAACAATTATTTCAAGCAATCAGGAATAGCGTGATCGATCATTGATATTTTACATGGACGGACGTCATTCTTTTGTTGGACTCGTATCGGGTGGGAAGGACAGCGTATTTTCAATTTACAAGCTAGTAAATGAAGGCCATAAGCTTGTATGTCTTGCCAACTTGTATCCACAAGGGTCTAACGGTTTTCTTGCTACTTATCATAGAGTTAGATAGCTTTATGTTTCAATCAGTCGGATCCGAAGTAATTGAACATCTTGAAACTGTCATGGGGGTGCCTTTGTATCGGGCTCCGATACTTGGGACATCCAAAATCATTTCGCTAGACTACACCATCGACAAGGATGACGAAATCGAGGATTTGCACAATTTGTTGGAAAAAATCAAAGTATTTTTGAGTTGATGAGGGCGAACATTCCGATGTGTCTGCAGTTAGTTGTGGGGCGATAGCATCTCAGTACCAGAAAAATAGACTTTATGACGTGTGTAGACGTCTCGGCATGGAACCTCTATGTCCTTTGTGGGGCAAAAACGAATCTGAAATTTTACATGAAATGATTGAATCAGGCCTCGAAGCTATAATAATTAAGACGGCCTGCGCAGGGTTACTCGAGCGTCATCTTTCCCATCCAATTAATTCAGAATTTTTTGAAATCATGAAGGAACTGCAAACAAAATACGGGGCCCATGTTTGTGGCGAAGGTTTGCGATATATTTTGATTAGGTGGCGAATACGAATCACTTGTTTTGTACTGTCCTAAGATTTACAGAAAAAGAATCATCATAAAAAAATCGGCACATCATTTAGTTCAGCCTGATAAAGTGGCACCTGTTCAATTTATGGAGGTAATGGAAATAGAGCTTCAAAAGCCAACGTTTGCTCGTCTTGATTTTTAGATAACTTCCTTTCGATTCATTTTGACCAACTATGAATCACAACCCCTGAAAACTGAAGGAATTGGTACTTTTTATTTTATGAAGTATATTATTTATTTAGAATTTGTTTCACACTTTCAAATTATATCAATCAACAAAAAAGGACCATATTTTTATGTTTATCTGCTTCAAAGTAACATTCTGGAACTCATTAAGATTGAATGAGTGGTATTAGTTCAAAAAACCCTAATTCGTTATATCTTAAACCACAGTTCAACCCTCGGTTACAAATTGTGATTTGTAAGTGTGGAGTTTGATCCTGTAGCTATATTAATATATCAAATATTTCAGCCTCTTTATTCTATTGGTAATCTTTATTTAGGCCAAAAAATAATCAACTATACCTTGTATGTATTTATATAGTTAAACAATTCAAATTACAGACTATGTTATTTGCATGAAACACGAAGAGGAGCTTTTCAGCGACTCCATATATATAACCTATCAACTCTCTGTGACTTTGAATTACAATTTTTACGCGACATAATTCACCAACCAGTGGTATGCCTGGTTTGGTTATTTGATTGTTATATTTTTACTTTATATGATCTTTTGGATATATTCTTATATGCTAGGCAATGTAGTGCTCTAATTTTCTCGAACGATAAAATCGTATTGAGACGATTAACAAGTTACAATTGAATCCTATTTGTATTCATCACAAACTAGAGGGTGTGAGATGGTTGTGTTAAGTCGTTTTTCGTTTCTTAAACTTGGTATGAATTTTCAATTACAGATGACGTGTATAACGCCATTGGCTTCTGGGGTTTTACTCAGTAGTTCTGATGGCTGGATTTATTTTTTGCAGTTCAAAGTTAAATATGGAATGACAGTAAATGTATAGTAGTACCCCAGAAGTTGCCAATATTCTTGAAGATCAACCAAATCAAGTTTAATTCAGGCGTTTTGGTATCAAAAAAATGAATTGTGTGATGGTAAGCAAGATAAATGTTGAGTTTTAATAATACACCATTTTCCGTCCTTAATGGCCGACCTTCCGACTGTGACATTCAAAGGTTCTGATGTTTTATTTATGAGTAAATTGATATTTATATAGATTCTGCCTTTTAGGGTTGTGATAGTATTCATTCATGTTCAAGAATGGAATATGTGCTGTCGTTTACTGAGATTTGATTTTGCCTACCGCTAAGAATTTTTCTAAAATTTATTTTTTATGATAGATTTGATATTGGAACCTTGGGATGTCGTCGTCTGAAAGACGGCCATTTTTGAGGGAAATGGTGTTATGAAACCGGCATTCATAAACTGTTTGATATCGTGTCAGCCTTCTGGTAGCGAATCCATCAGAACATCTTTATCGAGAGGTAATTCTACATAAGCTCCAACAACAACGTATTGGCAGACGTTCTAAACATCAAATAGAAAATAAATTGATTTGATAGAAATACGAAGTAAAATGGCAGCTCGGTCTGGTTGCCTTCGGCTAAGTCGCTGTTTCGGAAATATACCAAATTCGATATTCACAGTTTTATAGGAATACATGCCACCTTGATCTCGAAATGTAATTCCTAATGGTGTTTTAAACGAGTAGGTAAATCTGAAACAACCTAGTAATGTCGTTGTATCTTGAGTTTGTCGATGGTTATCGCAGTTGATATTACTAGATTACATCAGGTGGATTAACAAATTTCAAATACTAGGTAAAACTTCAGATTGGTCTTTGGCTATTCCAAAGTTCGTTGAAACTCAAGTTAGCTGACAAAACCAGCTAGTATTAAAGGCATGATATATTATATCATGCCATGGGATGGGTCTTGAAAATTTCCCACCCTTCTTGCTCATTATAGCAACAGTTCTCAAGTTATTCAGCAACGATCAACACAAATTGATTAATTGGCAACTAAGCCTTGAAACGGAAACAAATTCATCAAGTACATCATTAAATTAATCCACTTTAGCGCACCTGCAAAAATCTCAGATAGGTTGATAGTCGTATTTTCACAATATTAAATAATGTACTAAACCAGGTGATGCAGGTGTTAAGGCTTCGTATAATTCACTTCATTTTAAGTGATCAGGGAAGTCAATCACCCAGGACGTTGCCCCTCAAAAACAAAAAAATAATAGACCGCGTTTACTCTTACAGTTCACGTTTCTAGCCAAATGCGACATTGAATAACATCACTTCGAATCATGTTCAATACCACTTTGTTCAAATCGGCGAAAATATTAGGATCCACAAAACTATGCGCCCATTGAACTAAATAAAAAAACATGAACCTGTTTCACGAGTAAAAGCACAAGATTGCCCTAACCGTAATATTAACATCAAGTCATTTAAAACAAATAGTTATCAGAGGATAATACTCGAGATCATCAATAAATGAGTCTGATCGACTCATAACAAACGGCGAATATCAATAATTATAAGTGGAAGAAAATAGCGTACAAGGATAATTGATCAATACCACCTTTAATAAACACGATATGACAAGGCCATAAAAGGAATGGTAAGAGTTTGTCTGGACAATAACAAGATTAAACGTTTGCTAATTTTCATTGTCGTTTTGTTATCATCTTCTATATTTTCGCGGTTCCTAATCCTACAAACCTAATTTTTGTCCTACGAACTGAACAACTTGCGATTTGTCTGGAAGAACAGTGTTTGTATTTATGATCCTCTTTTCGGTAATTATCGGTGGGCGAGGACATAAATAGTACCAAACACACCAATTAAAGCCCATTTGGAGCACCATAGTATTTCCTAACACGGCCCAACTTTTAATTTTGTGTTGTTTCGATTATTGTCCATGAATTGACGAGGAAACAGCAGCAGCGGCGGATTAGGGTGTATACCAGGCCGCAAATCTCCGGGTTTAAATGAGCTCAATCAGTGAAAAAGAAAAGGTACATTAACGCCACATTATTTTTGACGACAACAAGTGCGGGGCTTCGGACTTCGAATCTCTACCTTCTGAGCCACATAGATAAGAAGATGCTTCGCCCTTGCTTGTTCGCCGTTCTTTTGATTATCCATTTACTGACTTTCAGGGTGTACATGCCTCCAATTTGATCAAGCAAGCTCCTCCCGGCGAATTGAACGAAGTTATTTCAGGTACTACATCTGCCCTTATTTGATTTAAGGACTCTGATCAATAATGATAATGTGCTGCGAGTTGAGTGCATGGGGTACATCGGTTATCACCTAGGGCGATCCGTGAGTACAATGAAAAAATGTTCACTCCCTGTAAACTACCAAAAGCATCCAGCAATGTAAGTGACCTCATTCCCAGTCACTTGTAACTCATCATGGATCTGAGGGCTCTCAATACATCGACAACAAGAACAAACTCAAGTTCACGTTTGACCACATCCGCAGGGTATAACTATTCTTATCCAGGAACCTATCAATGAGGAGCATTGCGAACTCCCATCCGGCCTCCAAGGTTACTTCGAGGCGGTCGACAAAGGGATCAATGCCTACGTTAATGAACATTACAAGAATGGGAACTATGCTATTTACATCAAAAAGACAGATGATATCTTCGTCACTGTCTGCATCGAGTCGCACGCCTACAACCCTGACAACTTTTGGAACGGCGTGCTTACATGCGATTATACCGCCAACGCTAGTACTCTAAAGGTGAAGGGCAAGATTACTTCAACAGTTTGACTAATGCTGATTCAGATTCATTATTTTGAGGACGGTAACGTGCAGATGAGCTCCAATAAGGTGATAGAAGGAGATATGAAACCATGTAAGGATGAAAAAGAGTTTGGCGCACATTTTACAGATTTTATACGAATTACTGAGAGTAAATACCAGGTATGGTTTGACTAATCATAGGAAGCTGTGGTGGATGACATCAATAACATGATGGATACTACCTTTAAGGCACTACGCCGGGTTCTTCCAATTACGAGGTCGAAAATCCAATGGGAAAAGATCAACGCTTATGTTCTAGGACATGAACTGTCAAAATAGGCCGTAACTTACCATACCCTTAAATTCATTAATAGTTAATTTAATTGTTCTAAAAGCGTTATTTTGGTCAAATTGATGGATGTATGTATTCATCGAATCAGTAGGGAAAAATTGTATTTGTTGAAATTTGCATACTTCATGGTTTATGGTGGCTTTGAAACGCTGCTCTTATTTGGCAAAAAGGAATCGGTCGATGGTGGAAACGTCTAGGTCATCAATTTCGATCTGTTGCACGATTGTAGCACTGGTTGGTTCACCCTTCTAATTAAGCTTCATCGTCTAGTGAATACAAATCAAACCTTAAGCATCTTTTCGAACATTCGATCAAGGTTGCGAGAGCACAGAGATGGGACTTGATCCAGTTTATCATTTTACATTTCATCTTATAGGTTTGTATGTTTTGGATTATAAGAATTTCACATTATTATAAGTGCCTATTCAAGTGAAGCCTGCATAATTTAATTGGATGATATTTCATATCTGTTTTGCGCTTCAAAGACCTCCTCAAATTTCTATAACTCACATGGCCATCAGCTTATCATGTCGTTGTCGTTACTATCTTGGTGAAACAATTCGATTATTAGCAACGGTAATTTTTTCTACTTCATTTGCTGAATAACTAACCTCTTATCCTTCCCTAATTGACATACTCGGACAGGTTTTCTTGTAAGGTGAGGAATACCAATTGTGCTGGTTGTGGCAAAAAGCCTAATATGTATGTGACATAAATTTGATTGACCGCGATACTGTGTAAGATTCACCAAAAACATTGACATCTGATTTCAAAAGCTCGATTATATTAAACAAATTTTTCAACCAATCGCTCTGTTCTGAAGGAGGACAGTTTTGATAAAATAGTTGATTTTTGTGGTAAGTGAAATCTGCGTGTATCAAATTGATTTTTGAATAACAATTTTTTTGTGAATATGGAGATGCTAAAAACACTTAAGATAGAATAAACTTGACATTCCAATCTTTTCCCGGATTATTAAAATAATTTTCCAAGAATGAAACAAAAAAGGTGTTTTTTAACATAATTAAAACATATCTCTGACAAAAAACGAAATTGAGTTCGTAAATCATGATAAACGTTTATCCTTATATAAAATTTTCACTTGATTGTTTATTACATCCCGGTGGGTCGACAAAGTTTAAGACGAACTACTTACAAACTTCTTTGTTGCATTGATTTTTTGTTTAGACTTTACATGTTAATGTGGAAAACCGCTACTTCTATCCAGTTTGAAAAGCAAATTTTTAATAACCTCCCAGTGAAAAATCAATGTCACCACATGTTAACTGTGGAAATCCCACATTTCATTCTAACAATTTATAACTTAGCAGACATTTTTAATTTTGATGAAAGTGGTGTATAAACATGATGAACATTTTGTCAACGCGTATGATATAAGTAGAAGAAGTAACATGACCATATATGTTGCAGAATGTTACATGAGAATTTTTGTGACGTCTAAATTAAGGTCAGAAAAAATGACCCAACGACGGTGAATAATAAGTAGACATTAGGCACAAATAAAGACTACTTAAAGTGTTGACTAAGTAAAAGACCAAAGCGGAGTTGTGGTATAAGGGGGATATCAATTCAGACCAAATGTAATTAATGGGCATAAAGAAAACGATTCATTTATCTGTATGATAAACTGACTTCTCACAACCAGGAAATATTTGAAAACGCGAAACTCTTAACCATGTATTAAGTAGCTCACTCAAATAATTAATAAATGAATAATTTCTATTAAGAGGAGTAAAAGCAGCTTATTTTGCAGAATACAAAACCGATCATACAAGGTTTTGAAGATTTCTGAAAGATTCAATGACACGAGTTCGAATATTTATTTTTTATACACTTCTTCCTTTTTGAATTAATTATTAGTTTCAAATAAAAGTAATATTTATTAGAAATAAAATATCGAGAATTCTTAGGACAGTTTTTAAGTACCGGGTTTTGCATTAATAAATCGATATCCGAATGTATTTATTGCGCACCTCCAATATTAATGATTATTGCTAATGGTATTTTGCTAAATTAACGCTTTGTACTCCAATGTCCCAACGTGTTGACATTTTTTTCTTAATTTATTTTACAAATAGTATGTAGCTTCTCTGATATTTTTTAACTTAATGAGTCAAGGTACATGTTCTAGAAGAGATAATTAATATTTTTCATTGAGTTGAGTCATTCAAGTGTTTCCTAGAATGTTGAGATAAACTCTTAAATGGTGGCGAAAGCTATTCTTTTGGGGGATGGAAACATCAATAGTAAATTCCTATATATTGTAAACCATAAGTGAGAAAAAGGAAAATAGGAAGCCCTTAAGCCATAAGAAATTTCGACAAAAATTGTTGATAGATTTAATTGGAAATTTTCGTTCCAAAAAATCTAATCCTGCAAGTGTATCAAAAACTGACCGGGAACAGAGATTAGATCATACTCCGCATTTTATATTTGACGGCATAAAATACAAAGATTTTTAGTATGTTCTGATCGCAAAACTCCAGGAAAAATAAAAAGAACAAGTTTTCATTGTGATACGTGCGAGCGAAAACCATCCCTTTATCATGGAAAATGCTTCAAAATTTATCATACTGTAAAAAATTTTAACAATTGATTAAATAAATAAACATCTTGGCAATGAATTCTTTTTTCATTTTTTTTAAAACCCCTTGTTTTATCACTTTCTGCAACAACATATATTCTTGCGAAAATTAACTAAAAGGGGCTTGGAGCTCTCGTGCAAACTTTTTTGAAATAATTTTGGAGTGCAAAGGGTTAATACCGAGATTTTTGAAATGAATTTAACGATTAATATATTATGGACTTAATGGAACTTAAATACGTTACAGCAAAATGAATTTTCTAAATATCGGGCTGATTTTTAGGGGTTGAAATATGATTTGAAAAGTTATTTGATGTCTGTCATGAGATGGAGCAGTTGTGATGACATGATAAAAACAGATAAAAATTTGTTATTTAAAAATTTTCTTTAATTGTAGTTTTCATTTGACGAGAACAAAAGTAGGATTATCAATTTATTGAACTGGATGATATTTTTGAGTACATCAATTCGAATAACTTTTTACAAAACTAAATGTTTAACATCATAAAAATAATAAAAGTCTGGAATTTGTGCATCATCAATAGGTGTTTTAATATTCTAACTTAAATTAGTTTCAAATTCAGTTTTCGATCACTTTTAGCGGAATGGAATAACTACGAATTATTCGTACATCATTTTGAACAAGAGATTCATGATCTAAGAGACTTAAATGGTTTATATATGTCATGCCCTACGTGTACAAATCAGACCAACAGATTTCCTATTGGACTTTGCGCTGTGATACACTCTTTAAGAATTATTATACTTAAAAAGAATCTAAAAAATCGAAATTTTAGCCCTTTTTCTGTAAAACAAAGAAAATAAAGGCAGCAATTCAAGTTATGAGACATATACTTTTGATCCCTATTATAAATGTAGTGGATTTTTAGTTTTCGGAGATTGTTCTCAGAGTTATAATTCACCAAAATGTTTCACATAGCAGTTATTTTATAAATAAATTTTTTACCTCAGTTTTTTATTGTAAACTGATTTAAAAAAAATTAGTTAAAAAATATTGACTTTACTCGTATATTCGACTAAAAATATTGTTCTGAAGATATTCCTAATCATTTGACAGTCGAAGAAAATCAAATTGATCGATCATAATTTCATTAGACGAAACTGAAATGATTTTTTGGTTTCACAAATACATTTTTGAAAGCGATTACCAGATGAACTATGATTAATTTGTGCATTAAATTCAATTTTAAATTTCTCAAGAGAGCTATCTCTGGTTTTGAAAATCTAATAATTAAGTCAGTGAAGGCCTCAATAAATATTTTTTTTTCAACTTTGTTCATAATATACTTTGGAAAATCGTTGACACTGTTCGATCCTACAAAATAATTAATAAGGGGCTACCCAGAGGAAGCCCCTCAGCTAGTGGTATGAACACTGAGATTAGAAATTTAGATGGTGGTACCAGTACGAGAAGTTGTCAAACTTATGTAAATATCTAAACACTCTTGAAATAAATAAATTTTTGAAAATTTATTTTAAGTTCATCTATCCTTCTGTAGGTATATATAGTTTAAGGTTTGACGTGAAAAATTAAGAGCATTTTTTAGTCAAAACATAAAAAACATGCAAAATGATATTTGAATCCAATGCAAATTAAATATAGCTTTTCTATTAAGAATTTCACAAAAATAGCGTTCAGGCACCTTTATCTAAGAAAACTCTGATTTAAAGTGTATTGTTGGTCCACTAGTTGTTGCCAACTCGTTGCGATTATATGAAAACTGCAAATATCAAATATGATGCTTCATATAGATAGGATACTTTGAATCTTAGAAGACCTGTGCACCTAAAGGTTTATCTTTGTACACAACGAAAACTCATACAAGGTGTAGCCGTTCACCTGCTAAAATTTAACGACGTTTATCAATATTGATTTCGTGATTTTCTTTCATATTTAAACAATAGGGGAATGTAAACTAGGATTACCTGATTTTTATTGCGACTTTTTTGTTTCAGTTTACATATCAGTGGCTATGATGTCCATGTGTTGCAGTTTATCCAAAACTGCTTGTTTCGGAACGTAGTTTAAACCTAGTTGTGTTTATTAGACTAAATGGCACATTAAAATTATCCATTATCTCATAAGTTCAAATATGAATGGTAATCCCTAGAGGGTATGATTAAAAAAATAAGAACGAAGATATCAAAATCACACTTTGGAGACTGTGGCCTATACAACTGCCGAGGATTTGCTTTTATGATTCAACAAAAACCCGTTTTTTCTTAAACCCAATCGCAGAATCACACAACATCGAATTCGAGCACATATAAAACTATTTTTTTTTTACAAAATACAGTCTTGGAATAGGTTCGTGTAAAAACATAAGGACCAGTTGAAAGGAAAAATAATTGGATGACTACCGTCAATAGAACAATTCTATCCTAAATCATCGAATACATGTAACTCAAACATATTGTTAATTCACCCTTTCCAGACAATTCAGTGACAATATCAAAGAAACAACTGGTTGACAAGAATCTCCTGTTTTGTGAGAGATGATTGATAGAACAGAGTAAGATCTCGGTTTACATGATATCAAAACAAGAAAAATATGTGAGGGTTAAAGAACCTACTCATGTGTGATAACTTAAGGTTGGAAAAGAAAATTTGGATAGACGCGCATTTTGTTTGTAAAGGCCGCAAATTAAGTGGATTTGGTACGATTTCAAATTTATAAATGAATATTTTCTCTTAAAATTCTAACACAGTGATAGTATTAACACATTTTTAAACCTTCTAAAAATGTAAAGCTATCTCCCAAACCCCGAACTTCATCAACATTTGACCACGTCTATCAAACAAAAATAACAAAGTTATAATTTAGCATCCCAAAGACAGAACGGTAGATGCGAAATCTGTGTAGTATTATTTTGAAACGATCTTGGTCGGCAATTTTTGGGGAGATATTGACCCTCCGGGTTCTGTGGGTTTGCCTCGTAAATTTCAACCCATTCGTTTTGACGCAATTCTTGATTACAAACCACCCCACCTTTGTGGCAACACACTGACCCATTTGTGGATAGAGATGACAGAAAATTGCCATCGAGTCCCCATGACACTCTGCTAACTTCTGAAATATGCTTCTTATAATTCAAGATTTCGTGAATAATTATCGAGCTTGCCTGTGGTTGAATTCTGAACAGTCTCAGCGAATTTGTGGCAACCGCCAGTAAATAATCACAATTTAACATAATCAGTTTACTTGTTGTAATTAGGACAAAATGCTACATCGTTAACTGCTGAATCGCATTTTATCTTTTGAGAAATGTCGTAGTTAAATGGATTAAAGTCTTCATAAAGTTCGATTATCTCCAAATATTTCATGTAATTGCTAGCAAGATGAGCGTTTTCTTTGTTGCAAACCACTTTGATGGTTTCGTCAAACCCAAGGGCAAGAAGAGACCCGTGATTTCTAGCTAAGAAAACAAATACTTCGAGTATCCCATGGAAATGGATACTAGACCTCGGGAAAATTTCATTTCAGTCGAAATAACATCCATATATACCTTTAGTGACCATTCTGTGAGGTCCATTAGATTTTTAGCCTCGTAAAATTTGACTGAACCTTCGCGACAACTGGTTATCTGTGGTTTATAAAACATAAAATTAAGAGATTAGAGTATCTCATATTGAGATTTTATCAAATCGCAGAGTTAGTCAAAGTAAAAGTTATTTGTATGATTTTGGTAAATTCATATAACCAACATAAAATTTTTGGTTTGTACTGCTAGATGAAATAAAACAGTAAAAGTAAGTACTTGCCCAAAGACATTATTTGCGATAATCAAACAATTTCCTAACGGTTGTTATTTCAAAATATAAAAAATGAGGGACGTTGTTCACGGTTTTGAATCCAAAATAAATTAGGATTTCCCTATAATATACTAAGCATTGCTCAACTAAAAGATTAATGTCTTTGTCGTCAGAGGTTTCTGGGTGTTGAAAGAAAAGAAACATGTTTATAATCTAATTATCCGAATCTCGGACATGCTGTGTCTATATTTCACAAGGTTAGCGGCGAGGTGTTAATTCACATACAGAATAAAAATTAAAAATAAATTTAATGTGATGATGGAGTAGTTTCGATCAATTTTGAAACGTATCTGATGAATTTAATATTGGTAAATACTAGTGAAATATACTTTTTGGTGCAATCAACGTTGAGTGATAAATGTAAAAAGCTTCGGTCAACGAATCTAGTCATATTACATGATAATTTCAGCAAGGCAATAGGCTGACTGAACCTAAAGGCTAAATTTAAATCTTTATGATAATTTTTTTCATTATACTCATTAGATTTATACAAAACAAAGCCCTTCTTCGTTAATTTTAACTTCAGAAATATTGTTTTTACATAAAATTTAAAATTATTTAAAGATTTTATGAAAAATAAGAGGACACAAAAGCAAGGTGCCTTAAGTTTGGCATGGTCAACTGATTAACTGTTAATAAATATTCTGGGCAGTTTCATTTGAAAAATATATATAAATATAACGCTCATACAGCGATCAAACCGTGAATATTTGGGGCAAAAATGATATTGTTGAAAGGAAGATCATCATTCCAGATAGTCCAGACTTTTTTCTTGCATTATCAAGTTCTCATACCCAAACTATTTCATCACTTTCACATACTTAAAATTAAATATACGTTACCTCGACTCCAAATGCAGACAGAATTATCTTGACTGCACGTTGCGAGTATTTGTCCAAAACATGAACTGGCCCAAGTAGCTTTAGTGATGGATTTACTATGACCCTAGAAAAACAGCATTTTTAATAGAATAAAAAATGAAAACATAAATTAATACGTGACAAAAAGAGCCCTCATCTGCAAACAATAACTCGATTTTCAACCTATAAATTTATGACCGGCGTTAACCTAAGGTTCTAAGGGCAATTGCGAAGAAATTTTAAAAATTCACGAAAATTTTTCAATTTTACAGACGTTTTTTGACAATTGTCTTCCATCGTTGATTAGCATTGAGGAAAATTTATCATATTGATAATTTCATGGATAAAAATAGGCCATCGTGGCCCAGTACTGGAAAAAAACTCTTAATTTAACAGATCCACAAAAATAAATTTGAATCTTGGTGGCGACTGAAGTGTACTCCTACCATCGGTCGCTCACATCCATCATACTAAATAGGATTTTAAAATATTCCATCAGTTAAAAAAGAAGAAAATCAAATAATAAAAGAAGCACTATTTTACACCCCTTAACACATCTTAAGTGTACCGTTTTTTTCGTATCAAATGTTGTAAAAATTGTGTTGAATGGATCATTAGTAGGTATATTTTAAGAAATATTCAAATACAGAAAGATTTCAAAGTCGTTTAGCTACCAGAGAATCAAGTTTAATTTTTTTTAATTAGAATATCGTTACCTTCCATGTAGAAACGTTGAACCATCGACGATGGGAGTCTAATTCCCAAATCTAATAATTAAAACAAGGTAAACCTTGACATACCCGTCTTCAAATGTAGTTGCCATTCGTTTTTCTTGGTCATCGATTACAATGAAAGTCACGTGTGATTCATGACCGAGATCTGTTTTCCTCATCATTATAAATCACAAAGTGCGCATAATCTTAATGAAATATGATTTCATAAACAGCTCATGAATGGCGGGAGGCGGGACCAAAACATATCAGTCTTTCAAGAAACTCAAATAATTTTTAAAGTAATTTTTGAAAATAGGGTTATGAAAGTATCGGTGCACCCGTAGGGCTCTTTGTCACAAGATGTCATGTAACGTGAAGATGAAGATGAAAGCTTTCAGTATTTGAGTGCCGCGATCATCACATCATCAGGTTATAGACGAAATGCATGATTAAATGCCAGTTCACAGCGAACACTGATTCACCTAGAGAGACTGTTGAATGAGTGCCACCCCTTCTCTTGATCATAAATTATATACATCGATTTTAAGAAAAGCAAGCATCTTAACCTTGGTTTGATTCCTACACGATGAGAATCAAATAGATCTCTCTTAATTGAGTTAAAAACTAAGTTAAGTGTGCTTTTGACATCTATCTTGAATCAATCTTCTTAACCAAGAATACTGCAGATATAAACTACATGGTCGGTCTAAGAAATTATCTCAAAAATATTTCGGCCTACGGTTTCACTTTAAGCACATGCCAAACCAGCTGCCATATGCGATAGTATTCCGTTTGGATTTAAACAACCTGACAACAACAATATGTGACGCCTGTTTATCTCGACTATACTAAGAGTTTCAAAAATGCGTAAAACGCTTAAATCAATGAATTTTTAGCGATTTTTCGAATCGGCGAAACCATCTATCCCCAATAGGACCAAAAAATATTCAACCCAGTAAAAATTTCGTGTATCGTATCAATTTTTGAAAATTAAATATTCTAGTAACAGATACAACACATAGTGCTTATAACAAAGCTATGATATTAGATGGTTTGTAACGATGGATCTAAAATGTTTGTAACTCGTGGCAGATTATTCCATCGCATGCCCGACCGAAGCCGAAGTCTGACAATTTTTAACCATGACGGATCACGTAAAAAAATACTTTATCAGATCGATGAATTTCTGTTCCAGAACGATGAAAATGGTGGAATATCCGTCTTCAATCCTGATACACGAGCATATGATGTGCTAAACGACGAAGAAATCGAATTAGTTGAACGCCTGAAAAAGGGCACATTTGCTGACGCAAATTATGATCCTTACCCTGTATAGAGGTCAATGAATCCAGGAATACATCGATTACTTTACTGGCGAGGTAATGAAGTTGCCACTCTCGTGTGCACCTGAGCCAAAAAGGCGATTCTTGCCGTCAGCCCATGAATACAGAAAGGTAATATGTGATTAATATAGATAACCAAACTCGTTGCCGCAATTAGAAACGGACGAAATGCTAAAAAGGTTACAAGAGAACATCACGTGGATATCTGGTCACACGAAACCTCTATTCTTACACAAGTATTAATGTATTGTTCAGAGTCAAAAAAGACGTCAGAACCGCTCAATCATTGCTCCGAAGTTAGACCTACCTTGTTAGTGCTTAAGTAATACAGCTACGTACGAGTCGTACCATCCACCTGAAGAATATCTACCGGATCAAGAGGAAGTATCGTTTTTGTTTCATTTTAGATTGAAAGATATGAAAGTTTATCAGATGAGCAAAAAAGGACACTATTTTTGCCAGCAAAGTTAGGATTATTTTTACCACAGTTATGATTCATTACGAAAAGTTCCATCTTTTGACGTAATAAGTCAGCATTTCGATCGATGCCTCAATTTATACATGGCACCAAGAAAAAGAAAACAAGTTACCCTAGTTACTCCTGAGGATCTGCTACCAAAATTACCAGATCCAGACACCTTACACCCCTTCCCAAGTTGGGAGTGTTATGTATGAAGTGAAATCAATCAGGCATTCCAGGGTCATACTTCCCGTATCACCGATTTGGATGTCCACAGAGGTGGAGAACTGTTATTGTCAAGTGATATGGGTGGCAATTTGATGGTTTGGGAACATATCGGGATACAATTATGGCACCAAAATTATGATAAATCAATAAAATCATGTCGTTGGAATCCACGGTCTGATGTTTACGTGATCATGGTTGGATTGTATGATGCATTTATGATAAGTGAAACAAAAATCAATCTTATTTGGTATGATCACGGCGATGAAAGCACCAAGGAGCGTCATCTTTCACTTTTTAAGAAATTTAAAAATGGTTATAATTTTTTAATATAAGCAGATGATAAAAGTTGGAATCTTTTGAAATCCGAAATAGGAACTGGCATTTCGATTGACTTAAAACATGTGATAATTTTCTAATTTAGTCGCTGGTTTCTTCCAGTTGGCATACACTCGGTGATTATTTTTTAACGCTGGTCGAGAACGGTAATCGAGATTCTTATATAGAATCACGAAAGCAGATACTTATGCATCAAATGACGAAACACAGATCACAGGTACTGTTTGTTCAACATAGACATTCTATAAGCCAAGCAAAAATATAAATGATGTCCTTTTTCATCCAACTAAACCTGAGATTTTTATTATTGTAAAACATTTGTAATTGTAGAGCCCTCGTCATATTCGAATTCTGGATTTGAAGACTCAGAATGTGCTATTCAAATTATCCCCAGGTGTTCACCTTATTACAACAACTTCCATTCATCATTCTGGTAATTTACAAACATTTTGAAATTCAAACGATCATCCTGTATCAACACATTTAACGTAAACTGATATGAGAAATTATCGGTCTTTTGACCTAGTTTGAACGGTCTACTTCTGTATCTCACAAAATGATTTATCATTAATGAATACTATATGTTCAGTTATTAACCTCCCTACTCTGCTACCTACATTCCTATTGGATAAATCCCTATTGCGTTATCTCCAACTGCCTTAGAATTAGGACGCAGCGCTCATTAATAGCGTAAATAATTTTTCATATAAATCGCAAATCTGAAAATGCCGGTTTTCTTTTGGCTCTTTATTTAAGTTTTGAGGCCAAGAATAAATTTTCACCTCAAGTAAAGTCGATCAATATTTGTTTGCTTTGTTTGGATTGATACAATAAATTTTGAACCTTCCTCGCCATACACTGGGATCAATTATTTCGTAATTCGATCTTAAGCATAACAACATAAGAAGTAATATGATCTCAGGTCATGTAATCTCCACCTACCTTTCTGACATTTTTAGACCATTTTAATTTCTATTTCAATTCCGTTTTTCTAATCTGGTTTTTATATTCCATTTCATTCACCTGGATAGAATATCAGTGATTCATTTTATATGATGAATTTTACTCTTATCAGTAATTCATATTTTGAGAATTAGCACAAATTTAATGGACCATATTAGAAGAGATAGGCGAAATTTTAAATGAGTTTTTAAAAATTTGGCATTTGCATGGAATTATCTCATGATTTTTGATTTTTTCCAACTTCTAAAACATGAGATCATCCTTGCATATTACTTAACCAAATAAAAAAATCCTCAATTTAACAGAGGTTTGTTTTCTATTTATAGTTTTATGTAAAAACCATATCTTGGTCTATTTCCAATAGACGGAATGCTTCAATAAACATTAGTTCTTCAATCAGGTGAATCATATTCACAACATCCGGATCCTGATATGTATTAGAACATGTCGGATAAAACATTTGATTTTCTGTTTTACTCGTGATGGTTTTATTTAAACAAAGAATCGGGGCTAAAATATCAATATAAAATTATATTTATGTTTTATTCCAACCATACCTCGAATCTTACTCATTTTTTATTTTGGAATATCAATAATTTATTTTACCCATATTTTAACCATTAGGCGAACATTTAATAACTGGAAGCGATGACAAGAAACTCTGTTGGTTCGATATTGAGTCCTCAAAAAAGCCATACCGTGTTTTCAAGTAAAAAATCGTAATATAGAATCTTCAAATCTGGCATCAGACACATAAATGTTCATCATCGGTATCCTCTAATGGCTTGTAATACATATGATGTTTCTCTGACTATTTTCTACTCTAAAATATACGAGTATTAGTTTCTATAAACAGCGAATATTGTACTACACCACTCATCACACCAATCAAGGTTTTAACTCCCAACAGACTAGATCATGGAGCTCGTAATTATTCCAATGATTTTAGCCGTTATCAAGTCTATATTTCATCCTTTTGCAGCCTCCATATATACGTGCGATGAAAAGGGGGTTATTAGATTATTCGAATAAATGTGAATTATATTTTATACTTATTAGATTTCAAATTTATTCATCAATTTTCTTCTAATCTGTTTTGAAGGTATCCATTGTACAAATGGTTTTATCCTACAGAGTTTTCACTCATTCTAATTCACAAAACATGTATATAACCTCTAAATTTGTATCAAACCTACACTTTCAAAAATTTTATCAAAATGAAATATGGTCTGTAGACTTGGAATCACATTCTATTCGTGATGAAAATTTCAAAACCGGCTTGTAAATCCAATTAGAAACGGATGATTTGTACATCGATTATAATGATCAACCAATACAATTCCATTATAAGCCTTGAAGCCATCAGAGTGAGGCTTAACTTTGTCTCGAGAAAGGGATCCTTGGAACTTAGAATACGGGGTTTAAAATTCAATTTGGTATTTTTAAAGTTCAATTTTGTGGAAGAAAAATTTATGAAAAAATAATATGAAAAAACGAATAAAACTAAACAAAATTGTTTAATTTTCTATAATTTCATTCCTTAAGGACTTTTTACATCCTGGGTTTTCAGGTATACTTCGTCCATTCATAATTTGATTTAGTTTTGAATTTTACAACTTCATTTTAATAATGTCAAAAGAAAACTTTGGGTTGGAAAAAGGAAAATGTAGAAATTTTAAGTATGCCACCATCCGTTGAATTTAGGGTTGGTTCTGATTAAAACATTTTTTGACATAGAGTTTTATTTTAAATTTATAGCATATGGGGGTGTAATTCTCCAAAAATCCGATATTTTAAAGTTTCCCGAAAATTATAACAGCTCCCCCATATTCTAATAGTTTAAAAAATTTCAATGCCAAAGAATGTGTTAACCAGCCCCAACCCTAAATTCAACGGTGGCTTACTTAAAATTTCATACTTTTACCTTTTTCCAACTCAAAGTTTAGTTTTGACAGTATTAAAATGAATTCGTAAAATTCGAAACTAAATCAAATGATGAAAGGAATAGATAGACCAGAAAACCCAGTATGTAAAAAGTCTTTAAGCAATGAAATTATAGAAAACTAAACAATTTTATTTAGTTTTATTCGTTTTTCCATATTATTTTTTCCTAAATTTTTATTCCACCAAATTGAACTTTAAACCCTCTTTATATGTTGAAACTATTTTGTTGACCATTTTTGAATATAAACCAAGACTGCGTGGATTCAAGATTATAAAACGAACCTTTCGGTCTCTGGCATTGGTTGAGGAAAGTTTATGCTTTATTTACCCTAAACTCTTCACTTGTTTTCTGGATTTTACGCCTGAAACAGCTTCACTGTGTAAGTAAAGGCGATTGATCACACTACGAGGCCAACCTTACGCACACTGGCGATGATTTCCTGGTTAACCTGATTTAGCGAAGCTATTATCCATATATTCCATATGTCATACTGTAAAATCGGCAGTGCTTGTAATGTTTTGTGAATGAGGCGTCAGCAGTGAGATTATCAAAACTGTAGTTATCTGTTTCTCTAAATTAGTTGTTCGGAAAGGACAAATTTCAAAAATAATACCCTCTACTTCCTTAGTTTATACAGTTTTCCGATCAAGTTGGTCATTTGCTATTGCTGAGTATTTAGAGGAGATAAACTATTTTGAATTCTGCCAGCTAATTTTTTCTCATAAATAGCATCGGCAGCTGCATTCAAGCATGATTCGATTGTACTCATCGCAGATAGAAGACTTGATTTAACCTGAAGTCGTTTGGGTCATATTAAACAATTCTGTTTTCGATCGTGAAAGCACGTCTTTAGGATATTTATCCTATGGAAAATAGATTTCCAGTGAATTTAATCATAGGCGAGTATGGTCGGAGGCATCTCTTCAATTTGATAGAAAAAGTTTCGAATGATATGACATCTGACTGCGAAAGTCTTTAATCGAACGGCATAATTTAGAAGAACAAATTGACGACTCGCATTTAAAATATTTTTTATACTATTTTTCATGAAATAAAAAATTGAAGGACTATTTAGAAAATGAAGAACTTGATCGGGAAACCCTATATTAACGAAAATTCCTTCACTTTGTAAAACAAGTCGATGTTAATTTTCACATTTATTCCCTATTTCACTGCAACTTATTCCCATAATACTTAAGAGTATCTAAGCATATTTCACGAGGAATGGAGTTAGCAGAATCATATTCCTATTGTACGAGGTATTGTAATCAAAATCGTGAAGGTTGAGGATCAACACGGTGAATATTTTTTATAACGTTGTATTGGAGGAACTATTCTCAAGTAAAGGCAAATAATTTAAATTGCTTCAAGACATCATTTCTGACAATATTCCACTATTGTTATTAGAGTTTCGGTGCGCGATGGGAAGCAGTTAAATTAGAAACTCCTATTTTCTGCATAAAATAGTTTACGGTGTCATGAAAAAGATTGAAAGAGCGGCGTAGCCATAAAAATAGGACAGAGTTGAGCAATGCAAGTCAAATCAACTCCGGAAATATCGTCTTTTATTGTGATAAGATAAACGACAACGAGACCTAATCGGTGAGGGATGTCAAAAAACATCTAATCTAAATGTCAACTCTACGATAGTTCGAAAATGGGTAAAAAGGTTCAGATTTACAGATAAAATAATCCGCCCTGCTCCTTTGCAGCATTTTCGTAAATCCGTACTCGGAGGTTTTTCCCATTCAAAAAATTAGGTCGGGCGAAATGGGTTAATTCACGGGAACAATGACCTTACTCGAATAGCCGTCTCATCCTGCATGTAAATTGATGCTGATGACTTCCAAAATTAATTCCTACATTCAGGGAGTTTTTCCTATAAATCTTTGAACGTGGAAGAAATGGCTGGAGAGTAACTCAATTTTATTTAACGAACATTTTATTTTTACCTCAAACGTGTTATATATTTTATTGTATAAATGCCTGGATTGATTTTCATGACTGATGTAAATAGTTTCAAACCCCTGTATCACTAACTATTGTACCGGTTTTTACATCCAATAATGGCCACGTGTAGAATGGGATGGGTCACCGAGATGGGATTGGCAAAACAACGTAGCCTATTTTAGCTCTAAAATCATTAAGTTTAGTTATAAGAAATAAAAATTATTTTTTTCAAAAACTTACCAAGGCGTTTGCCTACTAAGTTGGCGAAGACCGATACTGATCAAAAAATCAAATAATGATTTAACTCGTTGAATGTTTTAAAATTTTTAAACAAAGTATTTTTATTGAATATCTATACCCCCCATGTTCAGTTTCCCCATGGCTCTTATAGCATATATAAACCGGTAAGCAAAAAATTGAAGATTCTAATTAATCTGCTTCCCATCACGGACTGCAGCCTATGTTCCCTCTAAGGTGCGCCCGTGTGCGGCCGCCCACGAAAAAAATCCCCCCGCGCACAAAATTTCTGCCTTAGATGCAGAAGATCAGCCTGTGGTTAAATCGAAAGTTGTTTGACCATTTTGTGTTGTAGCTTAAACAGAGCCTCCTGAACCAAATCGTTATAACCAACAACTAGTT
>JWZT01002718.1:125442-135893 GCA_000827895.1 Thelohanellus kitauei | reverse complement strand
ATTTCACGATTATAGTGCAGACTGTGAACGTATGTTTGGCCCTAATGAACTCAATTAAAACAAAATCGCGAAATCGGATATAGATAAATCATCTGTATAATTTTATTCACATAAAATTTTATATATCATCTGGAAACGTAATTGATTTGTATGCTATTTACAGCCCTTGGACAAAAAGCGAGCAAGGACGTAAAAATTTGGATATAAATGATTAAAAATATATACTATAAGTTATTCATTCATAAAAGTTTACTTTAGTTTGTGCTGTTATAATATTTTTAAGAGTTTTCTGACATAATTAATTATAAGGAAATTGTTTTCATAAAAATATTTATAACTGTTCATAGCTGTCTTATTTATCATAACGAATATTGGCATGTAGGACGAATAAAATTGCAATTATTTTTACACGAATTGCTTTCGAGGTTACCGCGCACAAAAATTTTATATAATAATTTTCTGCGCACTGAGTCATTCTTCCGCGCACGGATGTCAAAACTTAGAGGGAACATAGACTGAAACCCTTATAATAATCGTCAAATTTTGTCAGAAATGATATTTTGAAGTAATTTAAATTTTTTCTGCTACCTTGAGTATTGTTCCTCCAACATAATGTTTAAACAAACAACCATTTTGATTGTCACGTTTCAATGTTTTGATTTTAAAACCTGGTAGTATTCGGCAAAATTGATGTTTTAAATTGTAACTTTTAGAGGGTGTCAAACCTCTTGCTGTCTAAATCCTTGTCAAATTTTAAAGGAGAACTACCTACAACACACTAAGGGAAATAATTACGTACATCCCAATTTTAATAAATTAGCCACTTCACACAACTAACTCCCTGTCAAAAAGATTTTAAAATCAAATATATGCTGGTGATTAATGAACTTATGGAATGTATTCGATAGACTATAAGCCTTCAACTCAGATAAGATACACCACATCGCCGTTGAAAAAAATCAAATCACTTTCGAATCAGTCGAATATTGAAAGTGATTCCTACCTCCTGGTATCTTAAGCAATTCGGTTTCATCATGGCTATATCCATGTGTTAAACCACTCACTGCGGACCTCTATTGTCTGTGAAATACACACGCATGCTACATGTTTCGTTATTTCAAGAAAGAATTTGCGATTACTCTTGAAGAATATAGGATAATTCTTGAGCAATTTAACAATGGATTCCATCAAATATTCAATGATCTGCTTCAACTCACAAGAATGGAATACAAACATAAATGATGGAAGAGTATGTCAAGCAGTCAAATATTAAATAAGAAGAACGCATGAGGATAATTCAGTCAGGGTACTAGAAAAAAATTAATATGAAATAGGAAAAGGCATAATGACGGCGTAAATGTATCCTCAAATCTTTGCGCGGTATCTCGGCCTCAATGTTCTTGTAATGGAACAAAAATAGTTCACAACCTACTCAACAAGTACAGGCACAAAACAACGTCAGGCCTTTTCTCGCAAAAAAACGAATGCTTGACAGATATTTAGATAGATTGGGCGATATTTAACTTTTCCCCTGATAATTATTCAATGAGACCTCAAAGTACAACGAGAGCCATAACAGTAATGGAAATATATGAGAAAAAATTAACTTTAAGACCGAATGAGAAATTGAAAATCAAATGTATTTTGATCTCCTCAATTCTATTTTCGTGAAGTTCTGCCACAAAAGAGGAGTTATTATAATGGATTCCAAATATGTGTGGTACTTGTTCGAAGTCCTAGAAGCATCATTGAAATATAGATAACTCCTCTCAAACTAATCTGAGCATAGTATAAATGGATTCAAATCGGAAAATATACTTAGCTCCACCAGTTGGTAACCAAGCCGTGTTTAGCTTACGTAAACACCATACAAATATCAAACCGTTTCAACCCACGCTATTATGTTGTAAATGTCTCAAAACTATGAATTATTACACATGCAAACTTTCTCTTGAGTGTTTATAAGAGAAATACTGAGGGTTGGCCATGGGACATATTTTTTCTATCTAATCTAGTCTAATCCCATTATAATTTATACTTGTTCCATTCCATGGGACTCCCACAGGTTTCCCACGAGAATATTTATCTTGAATACGGTTACAATAAAATTAAGAATTTTATAAAAAATTGGGTTTTTTGTCTACTATATAGGATTGTATGTACAAAGATTGTAAACATCGTGAAAGCAACGTAAAATATTAGAATTCATTGCACCTTTTGTAATTAAATTTTGCCATAATCCCGGCGTTGTACATTTTCGAAAGTTTAATTTTCTCAATAAAATCTAGATGCAATAAAACTTAAAAATATATAATTATATTAAATTTTCGGTAAAATTCAAGCCTTTGATGTAATGTTGATTAATATCTGAGAGCCTAGGATACCCATCCTGGCAATCTTCCTGCATAATACGGCATGAACCTTGTTTATATTCGTCAATAAATCCACCTCTTAGTATGCAGATATTTTGATAATTTTTATACATTTTTAAAACAGTAACTCAATAGGATTGAGTTGTAATATATACGGTGGTAAAAATACAAATTCAATATCACATCCAAGACTTGAAATTTACCTGAACTCTCTTAAAATTATATATTTTGATTATTAATTCATTAAAACTTCTCTGGCGAAGTTGAATTTTAAAAATGGTGCAATTTTATATTCTACAGGATTTATTATAATATTAAAATACTATCATTGTCAATTCAGGTCTAGTATGGCATCTTAATTTTGTTCATGTGTCGCTATACTCATTCAGAATAGTATCAATTTACTCCTGATAGACTGTTTCTTATAATTCAGTTAATCCATGTATTTCTTGCCCTTTCCCCCAATTTTCATTGTAAATGAAAATCTGATATTTACAGAGTTTATAAAAGTCACTGTTTAAAGTGATATAATGTAACTATTTAACTGGTTTTCAGAATAATGTTATCTCACAGCATCTCATTTAATTCAACATCATGAAGAAAGAGATGCTGCTGTATGTGATGTAATTAGTCAGAAAACCACTTTAAAATACAATTTCTAATTTTGAGGGAAATTTTGTTAGTTCCGGGTGCTTAGTTTCAAATTTTTTTTATTAGATATAATCGGAAACACTTAAATAATATTTCATGTTATGTTGTATTGCAAATCCATTTTTCATCAACCAATTTATTCAAACTGTATAGTATTTTTCACAACAAAAAAATGGTTCTAAAATACCTTTAGATAATTCAACTCCTTTAATGTCTGCTGTTGAAGAGTTAACATATTGCTTTGTAACATTAATTAAATGACATCGTCCGCCAGTCAACATTTAAGAAACACACGTTTAGTGAGATCTAGAAACTCATAGTGTGGTTGGATATTTCATTTTTTGGTATCAACATGGTATTAGCCACTTCTTAGATTACATAATATCAAAACAAGCCTCAGATTTCATACGGCCAAGTAAGAAACTTTACTACAATGAGTGATGAGTTGAGCAATATGTCTACGACTCAAATGTATTACCAAAAATATGGAAACTGTATAATGATGAAAGGCTATGTGTACAGTACTTATGTAACTATTCGTCTGTCTCACATAATTAGATAAACCGATGAGTAGTATTGAAATGAAACAAATATATTAGGCAAAAATATAAAAACATCAATAAGATAAAATAACTAATGGAAACTCTGAGTCCTATGTGTTGATACAATGTTTCTGGCTACTCTCAAATGGTTTCACATATGGGACATAGGAATTATAAATTTGTGCTTTACCATCCCATTTGACTTTCCCATAGGAATCCCATTCACATGGCCAAGCCTTGAAATTATATACTTCTGTATTAACACGTTTACCCATAACAAATATGATGATGGATACTTCTAGAGTTAAGATGAGATGTTGGATACAAGGAATGTTCAATGTCATTAAAAAACGTTTCACCTGTAAAGAACATATGAATATTTATATCGACATATAGAAACGATTCCTCGGTCCAAAAAAGCATATTTGAACAAGTCGCTGATTTACGAAACTATCAGATCAACGACAAAAATAACCGATTACATACAATCTGATAAATCACAGTTGTTTCATTACCGTTGTTGATATTAAAAACAGATATGGAAAAAATGTGATAAAATTAAAGTTATTACTTGAATACACGTGATTATATCGAACTTGCGATGCCAATAAAATGGTTTAATCGCAAATTTTCATAGAGAGCGGAGCTCCATCACATACATTCAAGTTTTGTCAGGCAACTATTTAATAGCTGCCGGTAATTAACCTCAGCAGCCTCCTTCGGGCTTAACTTCTGGTACTAGTCGTTTCGAGTTTTTCATGCTGGTAAATATTTCAGAGACGGTTGGGTGAATACCAATAGTTCTGTTGAAATCGTTCAATGTAGCTCCCATTTGCATCGCAACTGCATATCCCTGGGTAACTTCCCCAGCATTTGGGGATATGACATGAAAACCAATAACTTTGTTCTAAATATCAGTAAAAATATACATTTTGAGAAATTCGGGTTATGAGCTTTGCATAAAACCAATTTGTCTCGGGAGCGGGACCTAATTTATATTCTAAAGGAAAGCAATCGCTGTGAAACACATCGATGTCGTTTTCGCCAAAACGATTTTTTGCATCATCCTCTGAAAAACCGATTGCTCCATATTCGATTGGTGTAAACACAGTTGTTGGAATAATATTGTAGTCACAATTTTCGAATGAGATGCCACAAAGGCGGCGCGCTAGCAATTGTCCAGCCTTAATTGCAACAGGAGTTAGTTGAGGCTTGTTAGCCAGAATATCGCCGATTGCAAAAACGTTTTCAGTTTCCGTCTGCTCATGATTGTCGACCGTGATAACTCGATTTCTAATAAAAATGAGCATTACCTTGCATCCAGTTTTACTTTAATTTTTTCCAGTCCAATTTCCGTGGTACAGGATTTGCGTCCAATTGCAAACATTACCTAATTTTTTCAGAACAATACGGTGTTAAATTCGTCAGTGATGAGAGAGCCATCTTCAAGCATTTTATAGGTAGCTTTCAATTTTCCAGGTTTACGTTCATCATGGTTTATTGGTTCCAAACATTCCACCTGATATAAATGTTATTTTACTTTAACGGGTATTGCAGGTTTTACAACTTTGACTCCAAGGTCTTTTAAGGTTTGACCGATTATTTCGGCCATTTGCTGATTAATAACAAAAAGATACTTGATCATATCCACGTAGAAAAATGGATCTAACCAAAACAGTCACATCGTAACCCATACCGTGCAATGCCCCTGCACACTCAAGGGCCACGTACGATGCGCCAACAATCAAAGTTTTTCCGGGTGGATATTTTAGCCAGAAAAGATCATCGCTAGATATAAGAAACGATAATGAGTTTAGTTTAACAATTAATGAGTTACGTGAATCTCAAGGTAAGGGCATTACATTTTTAAACAAAATAACGTCACAATACTAAAAATCTTCACTAAGAAGATTTAGTCAAGATTGATAATCTAGCTTATATGCTAGAGGAGAGAGCTCTTTAAATTAGTCCGCTGGTAATTCTAAGTATCATTGTATTAGTTTTAAATTTTAAATAAAAATCCGTTTAATTTAAAGACAATCAATTAAAGGTTGAAGAACATGTTTGCAAGTATAATAAAACATACTGTTGAAAAAACAGATTTTTTCGCTTAATAAAACATTATAAAGAAATCAATCACATCACTGCAAAAAAATTTACCTTGTAATACAGCATTCTCCTCCAGGAATCTCCGGATTTGATGGTCTTTCACCTGTTGCAAGTACAGTATATTTTGCCTTTATTCTTTTTTCTTGACCTTTTGTATCCACGAACTGTATTAGAAAACGAAACTTTGATTTCATTCTTATTGACAAATTTTGCCAAAGAGTTGAAGTAATCGATTCCTTTTTTCCTGAGATCTGTTCGATATGCAAAATTAAGGGACCTGATATAGTTCTTGTATTATTCATCGATTCACATTAATTTTCCCTTGCATTACGGCCCAGTCATGCTTCGGTAATTCTTCGAGGGCCCAACCATAGTTGTTTGAGTCTTTCATATCATGTCCTGCTTGTCAAAAAAATTACCATGAATCGCTGCCTTGTGCATCAACTTTTTTGGAATGCATCCAACATTAACACATGTACCACCAAGACCTTAAATGAGTTAAGAAAATTACCCCACGTAGTTCCCATTGAGGAAGGGGTCACGAAATCGAAAATGACCACCTTCTTCCCATGATCGGCGCATTCCTAAAATCAAATCAAGCTTTTTAAATAAACATAAGGAAGTTGTGGAAAAGAAATATTTTTCAGTTTTTCAAAAGAACATTATGACTTAATTATTTACAGACTCCAGATCTCAGAAATCAGCTCATACATCTAACCAAAATCTTAAAATTCACGAATCTTAATATTTAATTATGATTCATTAATTTTAACAATTCCTAGTAAATGACGAATTTTTATTGTAGATACAAGTCGTAATTCGGATAAGTGCAAATTTAATCAAATTTTACTAGTGGTATCCTTATCGTATTTGATAAATGGGTTCAATATCAAAAACCAGCAACTTATGTGAAATCAGAATCAAAATTACCAGGAATTAGACAAATATTCCAAAGTTTTAATGTCATTGTAAAATAATCAAGTATCCATTCAAAAAAGCAATAAAAACTTAAATAAAATGAACAAACGATAAAGGATTACATTTACATCAAAACACAACATTGATAACTATCTCACACAACGAATGCAATCATTCGAGGCTTCATTCCCAAATCTGATTTAAATAGATTTGACATTCTTTAATATACATACAATTATATTGAGAAAATATTGTTTTACTTGTCGCGTTATGAATTGATTTAAATGAAATAATATGTACATACACCAACTTGGGTTAAAAAGGTTAGGAGTAAACATCTATTGTATCTTAATCCACATAGTGTAACCTTTATTCATTACAATGATTTCCAAAAAGGGTGAAATTAACACATTTATTTTTACGAAAACAACATTATCATGGCATAAATAAATAAAAGCATAATAGAGGTTAGGATTATAATTTAGATTTTTACAATAAACCATTGAAAATTCTGTCTTATAATAACTTATTAAATTGTAAAAATAATTTCTGGTTGAGAAAATTTTGTAAAAATGTTGATTTTCGTCTGAAGACGAACAAACAGAGAAAAGATTACTCGATTGAATGTCGGTAAAATTATTTTTTAAAATTTAATAAATTCAAACCTTAGCACAAGCTAATCCCCCAGAGCCACCACCAATCACAGCAATGTCATAATCAAATTTTGTGTCGGAATGTTCTAACTCTCTACGATTTTGGTAGGTGGTTTTCATAACATCGAACAACCCTTGTTTATCGAGTTGTTTAACATCATCACACCCTCCCAAATGGTTGGAATAGGCAAAAACGTTTGGAAATGTTCGTTGTGATGTTAAATTGAACAAACTTTTCCTAAATTGTGAATTTTTATCAGTTTCGTCGATGTTTATCGCACAATACTTTATCGATTTTGATGTGAGAAATTCTTTGACCTGGTTAAACTTACAGTTACCTCATCACAATAAGGACAATGAGAAAGGGAAAATACAACAAAATCGTTGGAATTCACTATTTTTTTCACTCCATCTACAGTCGCATCTAACGGGATAATAGGCATCTGTAGAAATCTTCGTGATATCAACGATGGTTGGCGAAGATTGCATTTATACCCAACCCTCGCCCATCTAAGCACCCATAACATCGTGGCTGACTTCATGGTAATTTTATAATATTTTGACTGCGACTGCTCGGGCTTATCAGTTTCATGTGTATTCTAATTATTTACACTTTTACAAACAAGTTATATATAAAGATATCGACGCTTTTTGACAATCAAAATGACAACATATTTTCCAATCTCGTCAAATTAAAAAGATAATTAAAACGTGCCAGGTCGTTAACCGGTCGTTCCGGCTGGATGTGTAAACCTGCTATGTGTGACTTCGTTGTTGTTTATGAAATTGCAAAGCTACACTGTATAGAATGTTCCTACCATCGAAAACTAGGGATCCTTACCTTCTCAGGTAAATTTCATTATGAGTTTTACACCATTTGAGCAAAGCATCATAAAAATCAAACCATGTGTTACCGAGAAATGTTATTGTTGTGCCGTCAACTTTTACTTTATCCAAAGCACGAATAGCCCAATGGTGACGGTTAAACATTACTGGTTTTCCATTTAAAAATGCACTTGTAATATTTAAAAAATTAACTTAAAAATTAGTTAAATATATTGTTATTCTCTTCCGATAGTCTTTTTTTATGTTTTGAGGAAAAAATCAAATAGTTAAGGATGGCTGAGGTTTAGAAAGTCATACCATCAGGTATATCAAATTATAGAAATCATTCAGAACAATTCTTTCCTCAAAATATAAACAAAGATACTATCGGAAGAGAATAACAATATTAGTTAATTTTTAAGCTAATTTTTTAAATACTACAAAGTGTATTTATCATTGAAAAATCCGGTATCTCAATTTCAATTATCTAGAGCTGTCTAACCGAAGTATCACGTGATATTTAATGGCCCTTAAAATTAAATTTAGTTGGTGACCGCCACTTTTCTGGCATAATGTTTTGAGGGAAAATTTAACAGGTTTGCATCAAAAGCAAAATGAGTTTATTTGGGAGGGAGTTCTTATCCTATTGGTCCTTTCGAAAGTTTAAAATAAAAAGTAAACTATTTGCGCATTTAAAATTTCTTTTGTTAACAAAAAATATTGTTGGGGCTATAAAAATCGACATAAAAATTTGGCACTGATTTTGAGACACTGAGTTTATCACGGTGAATTTCATCTCTTAATCATTGTCGTAGGTATTTTATTAAATAATTTAGTTTAATTTCTAACAATTGAATTCATTCTGAAATTAAAATAATTTATAAGGAGTGATGAGTAAATTATGGTTTAATATCAAAATATATGAGAGTACATCGATTCATTTCCTTGTCTTTTTCAATTGAGATAAATGAATAAAATTTAGCACATAAGCAATAAGAGATTCATTCATTAAATCATTTTGATTAATCATCTGAATATGCAAAAATGTTATAACTGCACGTTTTTTACACGTCTTTTGAATAAAAATTTGATGATGAAATAGATTAAAATGTTGATATCGATTCACAAATATGACATTTTTGTGAATATAAATATATAGGGATAGTTTTAATTGTGAAAATTAAAATGTATTAGTTATATATCTAAGATATGCTCAAATTTGTCTTATTCAAGCTCTCTAGCCGGGTTTCAAAGATATTTTGTGATAAATATGTAGATTATATTTCCTCTATGGATTTTACAAGGACTCTCTTTATTAAACATCGTGTTGATATAATCGATTGAATATGGGTGTCAGATTCCAGATATACGATATTAACGAAGTTGTTGATTATCTAATACGTTAAGTCTTCTTTGGAGTGACGTTGGTATGCTTTCTGGGGATTCGTTATAATTGTTGTTCCTGACAGAAAATTTTCAATTATGCCCAAGAGAAGCATAATCCTACCTCTTTTAGTCATCGTTATAATAAAAAAAATCTATCGATTCCTCGCATATTTTAAAGCTGAATAATAACCCTTCGGCCAATATTTGGGGTTGTACTTTTAAATTCCACAGTTAGTCTCCTCCAGCACTTCCTTAAAAAAAATCCCAGCAATTTTTTTCGTCATTTTGAAGGACCACCACGCATCATAAATTAATGGTGTAGGTATACGAATAAACAAGGTTTCTGTAGACGCCTGGAGAATAACTAGACCCGCGCTAAGAAACTTAATCAGGAAAACATTAACAATATCACAAAATAATGATAATTTATTTATCTAAAAATAAATTATTCAGAAAACCCCATAACATTACCTGCCAGAAACATTAATATAGGGTTTCCGATCAAGTCCGTCACATTTTTATGACTCAAATTTTATCGATATTGTGCATTAAAAAACTTCTAATCGTTAATTTCTTCTCCTAAGTAACACCTTCTGATGTAGTTTAGAATATTGCGGTAATAGACATCACAGCCAGAAGGAGTAATTTCTCTTGAGCCTTCTTCAATTAAATTAAACAGGTAGGTTTCTGATCTCGGGGATGCTGTTTTTAAAATGTTCATCCATTTAGATAACAAATTTTCGATCGGGTTGAAGAAGGGCTAGTAGGGTGGAAGGTATGTTACCATGCGGCCATTCTCTTGAAACATGGTCTGGACCCTATCGTCTTGTGGAACCTCAGGTTGTTCATTATGAAAATACATTCGTGTATTCCACTGAAAAAGAACTGTTCAAAGGCCTCCATGAAGTATCCACAAAAATGTTCTTCATTTAATGGATGATCTTGTGGCTTGAAGAATGCCAGGTGACCAGCGTCCCCGAGATCCGAAACCGACC
>JWZT01002718.1:85252-100610 GCA_000827895.1 Thelohanellus kitauei | reverse complement strand
TGGCTTGCAAAAATTTGTTTAATTCGGTTTCACAACTTGGCTCGTGTACGATACCAAGCTAAATGTGTTTTTGACTTTTTTAACTCTAAAAAACATCCGAATCATCTGTAAATTTAAAAAGATGACAAATATAGGTTAATTTTCCCGTTCGTGCTATTATTTATTGATTTGTGGCATCTATTATCAAATGGGTTGTAAGATTATTAAATATTTCGAAAAACCTGAAATCTCTGAGAGGGTAACTTTTTATTATAATAATCATGTGGTCTTCCTCCTTCTCATCCCATTAGAGTATGAGTAGGAAGTCAACCTGAAGATGTGGACGACGACCTTTTAAGATATATGCTTGGTTAAGGTTTTAATCACCACATTCATGTAAAATACAAATAAAGCTTTCGATTTATATCGAGATTAACAACGCACTATAAATATGATATACTTATTCTTTTTATCAACGATTCATGTGGAATATATGAACCATCGTAAATGGTAAAAATCAACAGCATATGAACCAGCGAGTTTTATTTTCATATAGATACGAGAGATTCATTGTACTTTCTCGCTGTCACAAATTCTTATAGCTGTCATTTTTTATATTGTGAAATGCAGCTGGTTTCTACAAGTGATAATTAAATAGAACGGCTTGCTGCCTTAAGCAAGACACAACCTGTCTCGAAAATCTTAATTTCATTCACGATCAATTTGGATATGTATCATACCTGAATCTCGTCACATCAGACTTTGTCTTTAATCACAATATGTGGCCAGTGATAGCAACAATTAAAGAAACAACTGACGCCATAACAGCTGTAAATTATCGTGGTATGTCAAATTTAGTCGGTTCCTTTGAAGCCAATATTTGACTTCTTCGAATAGAAATTGCGTGTATCAGAGGAAGATGCCTTGGTAGTACCCTAGGGATTTCCAAATCTTATATCAACTAAAACTAAGATTCAGCTCTAAACATACAAGCAAGTTGTAGAGTAGGAATATTAAACGCCTGTAGGAACACTGTGACCTTAATTCTCCAGCTAAATGCGTGATCATCTAACAGCTAGATAATTGATACATAGACCAGTTTCCTGTTCCGAAGAAATGTGAGATATATTCACAGAATAGAACAGGAATTAAAAGTCATGAATTTTAGCGGCCCTATGGTTTTGATATCATTTAATCTCTGATGCTATTAAAATAGTAGACTTTTCATGCAAATATTCTGTTGAAATCAGACATTGTCATCAAAACAAGGTTTTTTTAAATTCGAGGGCTTATCTGATCCGTTTATCTCTTCAAATATTTGTTGGTAGACAAAAAAACACGAGAGAATATTCTATGTTCTAACGGTTTGGTTTTACAACTGCCTATCTCTTTTAAAATGTTAGTTGTGCTAGTTTGTTGTATTTGGTACGTAAATGCGGTCACTAAACTCACAATAAACCCATGTATGCCCTAAATTAACCCAGGCGTTCATGATAACGGTTCCAATTCTACCGAAATCATACATTTGAACTTTTTGAGACATAATTTATTCGAACTTTTATTTGAATACGACTTTGAAACCTCCGCAACTGTCAAATCTGCCGAATGCTCTATTTGGGACCACGAATTAAGTAAACTGATAACTAACTAGATGTGACTCAAAATGGCATTAATATGAGTTTGGAATCAGATATAAACTTTTATTCTATCAGAATATACCCTGAAGAATCCTTAAAAAACACCGGAACTATAATTTGTTGGTTCTCATGCCTTATTGACGTGTTTGTGGAAGACGATATAAAAAGTTTTATTGAGACAGAAAAAGTTGAAAAACGGCTCACATATATGGTTTATGGTATATTTTTCTCAAAAAAGATCCGCCAAAAATAAATCAAACAGAGTTGGTGAACGTGGTTGATGACCAAGACGTCAGTATCACATGTGAGGCAATCTCAAACTTTACTCTAAACATAAGTTTCCAAGGACTTTCGATCAATGATTCGTCTCAAAATTTTTTGATTGATGAAAAGAACCATCGTTTCATTGCAAAATCTTATTTTAAATATCGAGAATATTTAGGGCATGACCTTGAGGTTTTCTGTTCCTACTACAATAACGAAATTGGATATCTTAAAACTCTACCCATCGCGTTTGTTGTCAGTTGAGAAATTGCATATAATCTAGGAAAAAATGGGTCATTCTACTCGATTCCAAACTACAAAATTGTAATTTTGTTATCAGCCGTTATTTTGATAGCTACAGCCATTATTGTGATTTATAAATCAATTCAAAATTGTGAGTTTTATTTTTATTCAGTGAGATATAAAAAATACGACTATGAACTTTCGAATGTGTTGGAGTCTGCTTCCTTCATGAAACGCACACCAAAAAACTCGCGCAAATTATCAGAATGTATGTATGAAACAAGGCCTTCCAGGAGCAGATTGTAATATTTGTGATCAAAACAGCACCAGTTTCAAAAGTCAAGAAAGTGAGTTTTTGTCAGTGTCCCATTTTTAACATTCCTTCTTTAAATAGTGTCGTTGTTTCTTTAATTACTCTACGTCGTATCGTTAAATATTGTCTTATTCATTTTCCAATTTCATTCCAACTTTTTCGATATATTTTGTAATTAACTCGAGTAACAGAATTTTATGGATGAGCAACATATTTTGTTCCAAATACAAAGACATTTCTACTACCCCTGGGCAACATGAGAAAATGAAGTCAATTTTTACAAGGTTGGATCCCATTTCTAAAATAACAAGTCTCATTTAATCATCCCAAATGAAAATGATTCAATTTGATAATTTAATACGGGGCAGGTGGTCGCATTGTTCCAAATAGCGTTGATTCAAAAGTTCATAACCTGGGTTCCTGAATTCAATTTTAAAACTGAAACCTGTTGGGTAAGATGAAGGGTAAAAACATTTGTTAAATATGTTGAAGCAGTGTTCTTGAGAAGATACTGTTATTTTTAAAAGATCACCAAGATAAATGTTCATAAAAGGTTTCTGGATAAGTCCGCATACTGTGAATCCATAATAATGAGACTGCATACACTTACCCGAAGCTTAATGCTGTTCTTTTCTCAGTAAAATATTCGTCGTTGTCATCTGTCTTTATTGAGCAGTGCAGTTTAGTCTTCCTTTTAAAGAGAAAATAACCATTACTTTGACAAATATCAATCTTAGTCTCATGTTCCACTAAACCATTCGTTGTATTACTTTCCCCTTCTTCATTACGTCAATAATTCCATGGTCCTTGGATAGCCCACAAACAAAATATCTTGGATGATTATTCACGAACGATCCTGAGATAATGAAAAATCTGATCAATGTTTCAGATTATTGCATACTCTCAGTTTATTTTCTCATCAGTTGTCAAATCTTCGGCCAATAAATACATCATCCATAGTTTCAAAATCATGAAAATATGCTTAAATCTAGCATTTCAACTATTTTTATATCTATACAATGTCAATAAATTTGGTGGTCTCAGAGTTTGAATATCTCAGTTTTTTCACATATTTTACGCATGTAAATTCACCTTAGATGGTTTCTCACTTGTTTTTATGATCGGTCATTTCTAAGATTTCTGTCAATACATTTTCAATTAAGCGGATAAATTTCTCATTTTGTATTTTGAGCTTTGATGGTTTCACTCAGTTCGATCACCTTTTGTGAATGATATTATCCAAGACACGTGCATATACATCAGGATCAGTTGTATTTTATAGGAGTCGTTTTGTTCTATATAATTTCGAATAGTTCAATCCGAAGCCTATTGAGAACATATGCTATTTTCTAAGGCAATCATTTGTAATCAGGAACACTACTTTATAAACAATAGACGCCAATAATCAAACCAAAAATGGTCATTTATTCCAGCAATCCAACTTTCATACACTATTAAGAACCCTTTGGAATTTTCCAAAATGTGAAACTTACACGTTGCCTTAATTTCCAAATCCAGATATACCACCCCCACAAACTACCGAGTCAAATATTTGATGGCAAGAATTCTAAAATGTAATAGGTTCAGAAGGGTATATAGGGGGTGGATCTGGACACTAAAACCCTGATTCAAAATAAAACACTTTCTTGGTCTGATAGAACGTTTACTGGTTGGTAATATGCACATTAATTTCTAAAAAATCGTTTAGGATGTCAAACAATAGCTAAATTCTTGTTAAAAAATCGTCTTTTTATGAACCACACGTGAAATTGTATCTGAAAGTTTGGGAAATGAAATCGTGGCAAGGTCCCTTCAGTTACGAATATATAAATAGTAGCAGACTCGAGTGTATAATCGTCAGAAAGCGCTCTAAAAGTGTCGGGTTTCATCCAAACGGCCACCAAGAGTCGCGCAATCAGGGTCCAAAATTGATAAAACCCGCTTAAAAATAAACAATGAACCAGTGTCTAGATTGCGTGGCGCACTCTCATTAAATATTGGAACCAAATATAATCGAAGCAAAACTTCATTAAACGATCGTGATGACAACCTAATCATATCACTTGTCTATACACAAGTTGGGCATATTACACTTGGTGAGATCCGATTGGCAACACAGCAATGAAAGCTTTTGAACCTATCATTCGCTAAAAAAATAAAGCAGGATTGAATGTACTTTGAAATAACGCCAGTTGAACAGATTTTCAGATGATATGTTCTTGTTTGGTACATGACCATGATACGCGAGTACCCTCGAAAGAATTCGATTGGATATTGACAGAAATCACAGAACCAACATTTAGCACATGATCAAAAGTGAGTCAAAAAATCAAAAGACCGAGTACCATGAGGCTCATCGAGAAGTTAGAACCGAGTTGTTTTTTATGATGTCTGAAGTAATAAGGTAATTTAAATTTCGAATTCAGTCGTGTGTCTCGGTATGTACTTACGTATCCATTTATCAAATATTATCACCAATTGCAAGTGCCTGTAGAAGCTAGCGCTAGACACAGTGAATTTTATATTTTTCATTATTTTTGGCTGCTAAGTAGAAACGAGGTATTTGATGATGATTTCAGGGATTTACAAGTTTATGGACTGGTTTCGTTAGCTACCTCGCAGTCAATGAGTCACTAAGTTTCGTTTTGTCTTACCTAAAAATAACTATCGATGATCAAGTGTTTGTGTTATATTTATCAGGCACAACGCAGTTCTAAGATTTTTAATCAGTTTATTACTTCAAAGGTATATTTTGTGTTTTCCCAGTTTTATCATAGTATTGGTTTCTCCTTTTTATTCAACTATGCTTATTGACATGATTGTGAGTTATTCCATGTAACTTAGGGTTCAACTAGCGGTGCCCGGATGACATCTCTTGGATTTTTAATGATATCTTTGCAAAGGATTCATGGATTTACATCATTCAACCATTCACAAAATTGGTTCGTAAAAGCTAAATATCTATCCTTTATCCATATTGGTTTCGGGCTGATCATCCAATATTTTTCACATCAATTTTTTATGGCCACCCTGAATACATGTTATTCATTTTATCATTACATTTTTCCTCAACCTCAACAAACAGGAATAGATGCCAAATTTGAGTCAGATAGAGTCAATTTTTGGTTTTCAAGTATTTCACAGGTATTATGCCTCCCATTTTGGGTTACACTCACAAAAATATGTGTCCAGGGTTACGAAGTTGTAATAGATACGCTCAAGTTCACACCATATACCATGATTACTTCATGTGTGTCTGTACCAACCTTTTATAGGTGATTATCTAAATAACTCAGAGGGTTTAATGATTGTTTTGGGGCGATATTTTTGGACTCTGGATGGGGTGGGTATTTTGGTGGAATTTTTCCAATTATTCTAGCTGTCGGAATCAAGTACTTAATTATCAAATCTCAACAATATTTAATGAAAAAATACTTAATTAGGCAAAACAAAACGCAATTAGGGTTAAAAAAATTTTGATTAGTTATATTCATTTAGATCATGATATATGAGAAAATCAATGAAGCTTTTATGTAATTCTATTATCATCAGGAGATGATGGTTTGGTACATGATAAGAATTTAAATTCCACAAAATACTAGTATCGGTTTTGCTGAACGATATAAACTTCTAAAGTTCACTTCTGTGATTTTGATGTTGGAATTTTTTTGGATCTTTAATCAAGAGTTAAGGTGGCAATGATTTTTTGAGGGTACACCACGGATATAAGTTGAAATTATATCGCAGTCACACATACCTTAGATGGAATAAAGTATTCACCAAAAATGTCACGAACAGGTGAGTTCTTTAAATTTAACCTGTTTTCAGGATCATCAGGTGTTTAAATATCTTCGAAATAAATTTCGATTTTGAGTAATTATATGGCATCGAATTCGCTGAGAAAATAAATTATAATACACTTATATAAATATCAGGCAGAAATTTAGGAACTTGTTTCGATCAAATCGGTATTTACGATCGAATAATTAAAACTCAATCATTAGAAGTCAAGATTTCATTCAAATGAATATTTATTTGGGTGATGCTTAAAATCAGTACTCAAAATATTTACAGATATTTGCATACATCCTTTACATATTTTCCCGTGTTGTTCTTTGAGAGAGCATTTAGCATAATCTGATTTTTGGCCGAAATAGATGTAGTTTTTCTCGAATTAGTTATGAGGATTTTCAGATTTTGCATAATTGAAAACCTAATAGCAATGGATTTCTTATAAATTAGTAATATGGCTTGAAATGGCTGATTCGTTGTACACGTGAAAGTTTATATCAAACGAATTACTTTTACTTGATATTTAACATAGTCTTTTTGTCTTTATTTCATTCATCATCATTAGGTTTAACTTAAGCATGATTCCGATGTATTTGTTCACGAAAATTGACATATCTGTAATGTAACACAGCAGTAGGTTAATATTGGACTACAAGAGAAATTTTCATGGAAGCTTGAAAAACTTAAATTCATCTAATTCGAATATTTTGTATTCATGTTTTTTTTAATTGTGATGATCTGCAACGATATTTACAATGTGTATTGGCTCGACATGATGGCCAGAATTTTAATAATTCCGCCTCAGGGTATTCTGATCTTTTTCCAAAAACTTTTATCACCCTGACATGATATAGAATACATTAGTCAGCATTTTTATAGGGTTTTTCGATCTTCTTAATCATCCTTGCAATCAACTTAATAAGTTTCCATAAGTTAAAAATTTATTGAATTGATGATGTTATAAACATCTTTTAAACAATTTTCATTTTTTTAATCATTTTCAAAAATTATAAAATCACAATTGATGCAAAACGAACTTGGAACTGATCGATACAAACCGATAAATGTTGGCGTAAACCAATGGAAACAGGATAGATGTTAAAAATAAAGCGAGACTTGTAAACGTGAGTGTATCTAAAAATATTGGGAAATCACCATACATTCCAATAGCAAAAGGGTTTCTAATAGAGACCAAAAATGGATAGTGGTAAAAATCAATAAAGTTATTCTGCATTTGTAAAAGCCTTGTCGTAAACAAGGAGTCAGCCTAACGTAAACAGAATTGTGAAAAATGCCTAAACACGAGGAAAATTCTTTGAAAAAAACATGTAGTTAAGTGATAATTGGTCAATATTAAATGTCGAAATAAATGTGTTATTCATCATCCTTTACTTTCTATTTTACATTGCTACCCTCCTATTCATTGGAATTCCCAATTTGATTTTGTATTTGGCAAAAAATTCCTTCTTGAGTTCTGCACAACAGCTGACCTTGAGAAAATGTAAATGAGCCAAAAATTCCGATGGCCAACAAAAGGTTTATTATTCCGCTCATTCAAGAAAATTTTGATTTGCGGCAACTTTTATTAAGTCGGTTGTAATGATTATCAAATCGATCGAGAACCCCTATAATACACCATTTTCCGTTCAAGATGTCTGACTTTCCGATATGAACATTCAAAAGTTCTCTAATTTGTATTTTTATCATAGAAAAGTAAATGTACTTTTTTAAAGATTGTATCTTTTAGGGTCTTGAAAATATGCGGCTAGATTTTCAATTCTAATATAAGCAGCCGTTTACTGAGATGATCCTGAGTCTAACAGTAATAATCTATTTTCCATTTATCATTTACTTTCTTACAATAAAAAAACACCAAATGATACTTTTGAATATCTGCATAGGAAAGTTGGACATCCTAAACGGAAAATGGTGTAATATGAGAATAAATATTGCCCATTTTTGCAAGAGACGTTTTGATTTTCATACATTTAAAGCATTTGATGTTTTATTGAGAAATTCTTTGTAAAATATTGACTTTTTATCATAACTAATTATGACTACTTTATGTTTTAAAAGTTCGTTTTCATTAGAGAATCGATAACAATTCCTGAAGTTTACCACTTTCAAGAATAAAACAAAAATATCATCAATTTAAAAAAAGATTTGATATTTTTGCCGAAATGGAGAACTAAATGTCATGTTATTTAATGGTTTAACGATTTCAGTTTTCAAAAATCGTTTAAAGATTGAGAGTTTTAAATGTAATAATGGATGCTTTAAGTATCTCGTTCAAAACGCCAAAATTTAATTTTAAAAAAGAGGGAAGTATAATTCAAAAATATTTGTCCATATTCGCATCGTGGTTTGGATGTAACAGATGAAATCAAAATTGTGTATTTTCACTTTATTTGTCGATTTTTGGAATCGGTACTCATGAATTTGTAATTTGATCAGGGAAAAATGATGTCTTTTTTGTGATCTACATCCAAAATGTCATATTTGTAATTACGTAGATTGAGCAAACCACCCGAATCATTTGTCGGGAAAAAGTCAAGTTTATACATGATATGAGTTAACTAATTCTAGGTTATGTATTGCCAACATATAGGGTGTTGATTGCTGTGACCCCAACTTTATTTTTATAAGTGACATCATTTCAAATATTCAGTGGGTTTATTTTAATATTTATCTTTGTAACAGTTAATTTATACCTATTTTTATCATTCAAAACTGGGGAAGTAGGGTGTAACAAGTCAAATAAGATGCAACGTGAGCGAGCTGTTTGTAGAACTATCAAAATCAAATCGTTTTAAAAGCAAAACATTTACAAGAAGAGTTATTTAGGGTTCAGTACAAATGCACACAGTAATCAACCTAAACATGTCACAATATCCATGTGTTATTAAATAAAGAATCGATAATAGAGCATAAACAACAATGAAGACAATGTATTACGAAATTTGTCAGTTGCTGGAAATGACATTTTTGAGAGGTTTATTGTTTGTTTATTCAAGAAATGAAATTCAATTTGTTGTACAGGAGCCGAACCAAGTATATTTTAATGAATTCAATCAAACCTTCATCTGATCATAAAAATTCAAGCATGCATGTTTTCCGTGTAATGTAATTCTGAGGCGTGTTGGAAATCTGTTGATCTTTTCTTGCGTAGTTGATTACAAAGAGATTTGAGATTGGATCCTAACCTTTTGGTTCTTTAACATAGTAAATTTCTAAAATATGTTGTAAAATCAAAATCCCAAATAGATATAATATTAGACTTAAATCTGAGTAATATTGAGAAATTATGGTTCATAATTTATCAAAAACAAACCAGAGTATAAAACTAACATGAAGTTAGCATCAAGGCAGAGCACTAAATGACACATTATGAAGAGAAAGAACGTGTATCACGCCAGATTTTTGTCATCACCAGTACAAATGAACTCATCGAACAGTTTCATAATTAAAATCATAATCATTAAATTGTGGTTTAAAGGAAAGTCACATACGAGTAGTTACAGTGCTTTGACAGTTCAAATAATGGCTTTTCCAGTCAAATAATGACTTTTCCAAACGAATAATGACATTTCAAGCCAAATGGTGTGCTGAACTTTGACCACTTAAAGTACTCTAATGCAAATTGCCAATAAAAATCACACATACTGGGGGTCTCGAGATATATGTGACCCTCAGTATGCACATGCGCGAAACTTTTACATAGTTTTAATTTTTTGACAATATAGCGGCAGACTTTTGGCGCCAAGAATATTAAATTTTAAAGAATATTGGAGTTTCAATTTTTATTGATGAAAATACTCTAATGTAACTTCCGAACAAAAATCAGATATTTGGGGTGTTCAACTAGAGTGGCTTCACCACAAGTCGCACAATTTACATTTAGNGCACAATTTACATTAATTCTTACTCATAAGAATACATCCGTGATTTATAACTAGAAATGACTATTCCATTACTGAATTTACCATTTGAATTCTTCAACTATGAGCTTCAATATCGCAACCTATAAAAAGATTGTTAATGAAAGGCAAAACCAGATGCTACGGACCGCATTCTTTTGAATCATAGAGTTCCATTTTAATTTAAGAAAAATTATGGGTGACAATATCTAATGGAAAACCCAGTAATGGAATGATCATTTCTAGTTATAAATCACGGATGTATTCTTATGAGTAAGAATTTACGTAAATTGTGAGATTTAGGGTGAAATCTCGATAGTCGAACACCCCAAATATGTGATTTTGGTTAGCAAGTTACATTAGTGTATTTTCACCAATAAAAATCGAAACTCCGATGTGCTTTAAAATGTAATTTTTTGGCGCCAAAAGTCTGCCGCCATATAGTCAAAAAAATTTAAAATTATGTAAAAGTTTTCGCGCATGTTCATATAGAGGTCACATATATCTCGAGACCCCCAGTATGTGATTTTTGTTGGAATTTGCATTAGAGTACTTTTAGTGGTCAAAAGCCGAGTACAACATTTGGCTGGAAAAGTCATTATTTGATTGGAAAAGCCATTATTTGAGTGGAAAAGTCGTTATTTGATTGGAAAAGTCATTATTTGTCTGGAAAATTCATTATTTGAACCGTCAAAGCACTGTAAACAAGGCAATTAATTAGCCAAACTATCTATTGATATACATTCGAATAAGTTGTGTTCCATTGAGGACCCTAATCGATCAAAATATTTGAAATTTGATGGTAACAACCAGAATATATTTGCAATAGGGAGTATTTCGGCTACCCATATAGGTGATGCATAGTCAAAATATGTTTGTCACTTTAGTGATATCCGAAATGAATAAGAATCGAAGCGACGTAAAAAGAGAGAATAATATACCTCGAGATGAATCTTCAAGCTGTTGAAAAGTATTATCAAGACCTGGTAATCATATTAATCAACCTAATCTTGCTGATGAAATGCATTTTATACTACTTAGGCGGTATCCCGAGTCCCCTCATTTATCTGCTAATTGAGTGCTTGGTAATCAGATGAATAATCCGTGTGGGTAATTTCGCGCCTAAGGTCTCCATATAATCCAAAAATATTTCATCAGAAAAAATTTCCGAGTAGTATGCATCACAGCCGATACTAATATTCAACAGGACGGTGGAGTTTAGGTTAATTATTCGTAATAGCCGGGAATTCATTTAATTAGAAGCACATTACAGAATTGGCATACATATTTAACACTGATACAGTCTTGCAATCAAATTTGAACATAGACGACGTATAAATTATTCACTCTTATTAACTTTACTAAAACAATATCGAATTAGATAAGGTAAAAAATAAAATTAATCTATGATCTCTTCTTCTCTTTTACATCTTGAAATATATGATTCCATGTGGTTGTAGTACCTTATACAATCGCCAGGTGTGATGAATTTCATCGATTCGTTGATCGAATGGACGAGTGTTGTTTCATTTTCTGGACGGGATGATGTTACGTGGCATTTCCACTGATTGAAAACGTTTTTTATCGGGTTTAAAAAAGAAGAGTACGGTGGAAGAAATAGAGTTATATGCCCATGGGATTCTACTTTTCTTCCTATTCTTCGGTTTTTACGGAAATCTAGTTTGTCTATAACTAAAACTGTGTTTGAAATTCCAGATTGTTTCAGCTTAGCTAGAAAATCGTCAATGAAAAAAGAAAATACTTCGGTATTGCATGTAACTTCTTTGATATGGTAAAAGAATAACGAATTGGCACTTAACGCCGCGCTGATGGAATAATTTTTCGACTGGATGTTGGGAACTGTTACAGCCTCTTTTGTACCTGCTTGAGATCGGCCTTTCTTCCTCGTTGAGCATCTAAATCGACATTCGCCCAAAAAGAAAATCTTTTGATTAAGATTCATAAGATTCAAAAAACCATTGGCATATTGTTTGCGCTTTGAAATGGTTATTGTGTCATTTCTTCTCTCAGGGTGAACGGAAATAATTTTAATTGTAAAATGAAACCCTTTGAGGATTCTGGATAACGTGCTCGTACTGATTTTCAAGCCGAAATCGGTATAACATTTAGCTTGAATTTCAGATAGACTAAGCAGGCAATCCTCATCTACCCATGTCAATACCGCATTTTTTTGTTCGTCGTTGAGAATGGATCTACGATTTCCACCTTTTTTCTTGATGTTTACATTCCCCGTCTTGTAAAATTGACTCTTTATAGTTGAAACAGTTGAAACTTTGACGTCGTATAGCTGGGCGACCTCCTTTGTAGTTTTGCCAAGATTATCAATTGCGTTTATGATGAGTCTTCTTTTCTCCTCCCCAATCTTTGAGTATTTGGTCCTGGTGAGAGTATTTTTCTGACTGTTTTCATTGTTCATTTAACGAAATTGTGCCACCGCCCGCATTTTAAATTGATTGCATGGTACCAACGACATCTGGGCCCAAACCGGATTTGATGATCGTAAATGTTATTGTAAGCATGCCCCTTAAGTGCATTAATTTCTAACATCATTTATTTTATTGAAATTTCACTTGATTGAACCATCGATTTATGGCTTAACATTGTATCCTATATTTCAGATTCCAGTCATGAATTTGTTAACAATGGGCAGGAGATTAAAGTTAGTCTCTTTTGGATTTCTAAACAGAGGTAGAATGTCATATATCACAAGTCTAGTGAACATAAGCTCGTGGATGTGTTTTAGTGGAGGAAAAAGTCTGATACCATCTATTGTATTCAATGGTCACACTTAGGAGATTTTTCAATTAAGCAACATCTTAGGAAAGCGTCGTGCAGCAAGCATGGACTCCCACTTTATTATATTTTTAACTGTTTTTTAACATCCATATATCGAAAAAAAAATGATCAATTTGTTAAAAATACAACGAAAAATCTAAAAATGCTACGAGAAGCAAAGATTAAGACTTATTAGAATATATTTATCAATGGAAAATCGTTCAACTTTTGACTAAAATTGTGCGACAATGACTGATAAAACAATTTCGTAAATTCGTGGGTTCTAGCGCGCACGCGCTGTATGTGATGGGTGAATTATTGAAACCAGGTCAAAGAAAAACAAAGCTATCTCGTTTCAAGATACCTGATGAAATACTACATAACCAGGATTTAAGTCATGACATTATGACTCTTTTACCCTCGAAATACTCATTTGAAATCCATAAAACAATCTGGTTTATTAGACAAAGAAAAGCCAAATCAGTCTTTCTTCAATTTCCCGAAGGTCTTCTAATATTCGCATGCCGCATCGCGGATATTCTTGAAAAGTATAAATCATTTTAGCACAGGTATTGCGAATGTGAAGTAATCATATCGTCCGATGTTGTATATGGTGCTTGTTGTGTTGATGATTTCGCTGCAAAACTACTCGATGCATCAGTTCTGATTCACTATGCTCACAGTTGTCTTTGTAACCTTTTTTTTGATAGATCCCATACAAGACACACATCATTCTTCGGTACTTTATGTATTGGTCGAGATCGATATTGATATCGATCATTTCGTGACTTCTATCCAAAATTCTTTTGGTAAACACACCAAGTTATCATTTGTTAGCACAATACAATTTGTAGGATCATTGCAAGTATATCTGTCTTCATAAGAAAGCTGTTAAGGAATTGATGATATCTGGCTACTCGGCTTCAGTTGAAAGTTGCAGCCCTTTAACGAAGGGTGAGATCCTTGGATGTACAAGCCCCAAATTATCTTCTAATGTTGATGCATTAATGTAAATAGATTATAATTCAGATATTTAGGGGATGGAAGATTCCATATAGAGTCTGCGATGATACAAAATCACTCAATTCCCGCATATCGGTATAATTATTTCACTATTAGCTATGATCCATACACGAGAATACTGTCACTAGAATCTTACGACTATGATAGAATGGTAAAAACCAGAAGACGTTCGATCGAGGCCTCCACTAATGGGACCTATGGAATAATTGTAGGTACTTTAGGAAGACAAGGTTCTCTCAAAGTCTTACAAGTGTGTGAGTTCTAATTAGAACCTACAAAATAATTTCCGAAAAGCTGGGAAGTGTGATGTGATAAACATTTTAGTTTCTGAAATCACCCCTCAATTAGTAGCTAGTTTGCTTGGTATTGATGTGTATGCGTTATTGTTGAACTAGGTTTGTTCAAATTGCATGTCCTCGACTTTCTATAGATTGGGGTTCCTCCTATTGCAAACCATTATTAACTCCATATGAGGTGCGAATACTTTCTTATCAGGCATCAGTTGTTCTCAATGCGGCAAAATGGAACGAAGAAAACTACCCAATGGACTACTATGCTCGAATCAGTGGAGGATCTTGGACACCACATCACGTTTCGACATCATAAATATTTGTCTTTTCATGTGTAGATATAGTGATATGTCAAGATTGATAAGTCACGTTTAATTCATGATTACACTTGATTTCAAAAGCTATTATATCCTTTATTCTTTAATATGTATTTCGATATAGTAGGTTTAAATAAAACATACATCAAGCTAAAACATTTAGTATTTCTCAATGACGACTCGTTTTAAATTTTTTGGAGTATTTGAGAGTGAACTACATTTGACTATGAATTTGAATTTAGTCAACGAGTGTACCACATCTAGAAGACCACTTTCAACGAACCCTATCAATTGAAATCTGTCATCGACATAATTTTCTTACTTTTCTCGTCATGTTATATAATTAGGAGACCCAGAACATCATGATGTTAACCGATGGCTCGTGTGGCAACCATCATATTGGATGGTTGATATCCAAAGGGTGCGTACTCACTTTTCTGAGCTTTACATTTTATCCGGTCAATATTTTGAGTTCTTCCATAGTAGTAGATGACGATAAAAGGAGTGCTTGCACAAAACCTTCAAATTGTGATTTCTTTCAAATATGAGTGCAAGTTAACCGTAATCAACCAGTATGTTACTTCTCAATGGCTTTAAGCAAATACCTTATGGATCTCTATTTCATAAGCTATCAATCCAACTGTGTCTCGAAATCTTCTTATCGGGTGAGGGAAGTGATCCTTTGTCAGCATCCACTATTGGTGCTCTAGGCAGCCCTGAGCTCTACTTCCCACCGAGCGAATGCTAATTTCGTACCGAAGCCTTGGAGGGCAGAGGGAATAGGGGG